>BQNB010140953.1:0-17338 GCA_026074375.1 Tanacetum coccineum
AAATATGAATGTAATTCACTGTATCATCACAGTACCATGTAAAAATCCCAAAGATTTTATAAAGAATGCATGGTTAATTTAATGTCACCCAAAAGTATCAATCTTATCCCAAAGATTTTTATAAAGAATGCATGACAAATTTAATGTCACTAAAAATGTATTCCTGGCACCTCGTGCCTATCGATTTCCCGAAAATAATATATACAAGGTAGGACCGCAAGAATTTTCCCTGTAATACTACAACAAATGCAGACATCATAAAACCAGATTACATTTACACTAAGCTCATGACACTGAAGCTCGACAGTCTTGTTCGCAATATTGCTACCTCAGCCCGCAATGAGGTTTTAACCGAAACATCTAAAATTCGACATGCTCTAACGTTCGTTCTCCGGTGCTAGTAGTCACCCGATTGGGGAGGGCGTTTCCGATAGATCTATTAAATAACCTTCGCGCTCACATAATGTACTTCCCACTACACTATGCAAATTTGATAGTTCATGATATGGGCTTAACTGGGTAACGCTACTTCGGCCAAAAATGTAATTCAATACTTGCGTCCAATTTATAAAACAAAGCATGTTTCCACCCCATAATTATAAATCATTGAAATCGTAAAAATGTGGGGCTATGAACTCACAATATCATTTAAAAACAATCACATTGTTATAAGATAATCCAGTAAGTAAAGAGTTTGTAGACAAGCATGTATTCCCCCTCGCGGGTTTATAAACATTCAAAAGATTGAAAAGCGAGGTTATGAACTCACATTGATGATGAAGAACGATTGGCAGATAGGCATCTAATATGCACAATACGAACGGAAGACGAAGCGGCTCGATCAAGAAGTTGCAACTAATCTTAACGGCTAAGATCCACTAGCCTAGGATAATATATTTGGGTTTCCCGATGAATAATCACATCAACGCGACCCGTTGATAAAGATTTAGATTCCCAAGTTGTAATAGTTTGGTGGTTGGTTAAATAAATAAATTGAGAATAAACCCAAAGCGTGTAATATATTCCGTATATATATTTCATGTGAAAAATAAACCCTTATATAACTCATAAAGACAAACAACCCAAAGATTTTGACAAGTATAATATACCTTGCAGGTATTATAATAAAAAGGTCTCTCCGTGAATAATTAATTAAATCCAAATAGTTTCGACTATTTTTGAAATCACCACTTAATTAATAATAAAAAGTACATGTATCAAAGTAATCGTACGTTTTAAGATTACCAATTAAGTTAAACAGTGTTTGTAAAGCCTTTTACAATAATTATTAGGTTACCTTCTAGCTGATAATTATAAATATAAAATAATATTTTATAACTTATATTTCGTTTCCTCGACAAATCGCGTCTAATAATCGTCTCATTGTAAAAGTATAGTTTTTGTTCGATGGTCGGATTATCGTATAATACAAATTAATGTATCTCTAAAAATATAACTTGGTCCCTTTTTATTCGTTTATAAAACAATATGAGTTTTAGCAAAACGTTACTAAATATTGAAATATATATATATTTCGTTATGACATTTTCGGTTATATAATGTTTTCCATATTCGTAAAACTCGACGTTATCCTTAATCAATATATGATGAAATTATTCGGCTCTTCTCTTATTTCCAATGTTGCGCGTTACGATTAATATATTTATATATATCTATATATTATATATATATATATATATATATATATATATATTCTATATATATATTATATATATATATACTATATATATATATATATCATAGATCTATTATAAATACATATTATGTTATTATATCTTAATCTAAACAAGATAATATAATTTACATTTATTTAACCATTATAGAACAATTGTATATATCGGTTTTTAAATTATTTTTAAAACCTTGTATAATTTTATTAATCAATTTCATTAACCAAACGAACCCTTATAGAAACTGCTCACCCAAACGCGTCATGTATGGCGTTTTCGGCCAAAACCAAACACCCCTATTGCTGCCACTATACCAAACGCACCCTATTTTGTGTCCGCTGTCCCAAACAGCCCATTCGGCCTGTTAAACCCACAACCAAACACACCCTAATTTGTCATTAATAACCAAACGCACCCTAACCGTTTGACCCGAAACCAAACGCACCCCTGGTGCGTTTTCAAGAAACCGACGCCAAAAAAAAACAAAAAACATAATTATTTTCTACAAAACAAAAAACATCTTTTCCATGGCTGTTATATCTAATACCAAACGTCCTACCCGCCTATAACAAATCCAACGCCCCTAGTCTGTTCTTAATCCGAAACCAACAACCCCGTTTGGCTGCAACCCCCAAAAAACAAACACCCTAACTGCTCTAAAAACCCCCCCGAACGCACACTATAGCGGCGGCAGCCCAATACTCACCGTGGTGGCTGGCTGCCGCCTTTTTCAGCCGACAAAACAAACCGGACGCCTTAGAGGTGGTGGTTAAGACACATACAGCCGCACCCTTGTGGTGCGGTGGCTGTCACCGAAACGAACCCACCCCCAAGGCGGTTATAATCCCACATGAACACCCCCTTTTCTGCTGCCGTGGAACCACCGAAACAAACACCCCCTTGCGTGGTGTTGTGGGCTGCCAAACGCACCCCTCTTTCTGAAACCATAACCCGACGCACTCTTTGGTGCTTACCACCAACCGGACGCACCCTAAATGATTATAGTAACCCAAACAAAACGCACCATGGTGGTGGTTTTAAACCCGGACGAAGGTGGTGGTGTTGGTGCGTCGGTGGTGGTGATGATTATGATGATGGTGTCAAGATGATGATGATGGCGGTGGCGTGGCGTGGCGTGGCGACAGCGGGTGATGGTGGTGGCGAGTGGAGGCGAGTGAGGTAGTGGGTCGGGTAGATCCGGTCGTGAGGACCATTTTTGGTTTTGATCGGAAAATCCCGCCGGAAAAGTTTTCCGGCGGCGGTGGAGTGGTGGTGGTCGGAATCCGGCGGCGGCGCCGGTGGTGGGGCGGTGGCCGGATATATGAGAGAGAGGGAGAGTTATAAAAGAGTGTGTGTAAATTTGTTTTCAAATGAAAAAAAATTTTAAAAATTAATATTTATAATAAAAGTTATAATTTGAAGTGACAAGGGTATGTTACTTGGGGGACCAAAGGTGTAACTTGTGGAGAAACTTTTATAAAATGTTAGTTCGGGACTCGTTTGAGTGACTTAACGGATGTTTCAACTCTCGAAACTTGCGCCATTGTTTTCTAAATCATTTTTCTGATAAAAATGAGTATTCACTCGACTATTTTTCGTAAACGTTTTATAATATTTATTTAAAACGTTTATTATTTATTTTGTATATTTCCGACTTGTCCGTAAAATGATCCTTTACTTGAATATTTGTGTCTTCAACAAACGTTACTAAATAAAATGTTAAATAATTTATTAAATATTCTTATTTAATAAAACGTGATAATTAAATGTAATTTAATTATTTTTGTGCCGGTACTCGTTCTTGATCCTAAAATTTTACGAGGGCATTTTCAGGCACTTTGACTGTTTTCGGGTCTCGGTCAAAACTAAAAAGTTGTCAGGAATGTCGTTTTACATCAAATTGCTTTAGAGTCCTAGCTGAAAACGTGTGCTTTAGATGGTCGTTCTTATAAGTCAAGACAGACCCTAAAAGTCAACGATTGAAATCGTCATTCAAAAATTCGAAAATTCTCGGATGTTACACATATCAACAGCGATACAGACAAAAGCTAGTTTTCTAAGGCCTAACATGCACATCCATCACATGAAGCAACACCAATAGATCTAATTTAGGTTTCATATAATCATAAATAAACACAATAGGAGGCTTAGTCAAGCACGTTATAGATAAAGCAAGAACATAAAAGAATCATACAACAAGACATATTGAATGATTAAATAAGTCTTACTTGATTAGAACATGAATTAAAGGAAGTACAATAGGGTTTTTAGGCCTAAAATCGTCCCTAACAGCTGCTAAACGAACTAGGGTTCGTACCTCTTTTTATTTTAAAGTTACACACTCAAAACCCTAAATTTGGGTTTGTATATATAAGAAAATCTTTTGTGACGCGGCGTTATTTATAATTCGTGACGCCGTCATGAAGAGAATATTCTAGATAATGGGCTGGGTCGTGTGCTCTGACGTCGTCGTGAGATCTTGTGATGCCGTCTTGGTCTTCGTTGTGACGGCGTCACGTTGTATCTGTGACGCCGTCTCCAGCTTCTAAGGACATTATCTTGAGAGATGTTGGTGTAGGTCCGTAGTCTCGTCCGTTTCTTCTCCAAATGAGCCCAAGTCACGTGTTATTAAATTAAATGTCTTCCAATTGTGAAATACTCACAAAATTAAAAAAAAGTTTAAAAAAATACCAAAGTCATTTGTTGGTGGGTTGGCTAAAGGATGAAAGACGCAAATTGGTGGTGCAGTTTGGTGCCAATGACAGCGCCATTGATTCCCAAAAAATACCAAATGCTAGCCATTGGACCTCTGTACCGAGCACTCTAATAACATTGTTAATGTTTTTTTAGCATTATTTATTTAAACAACAAAAATAACTATAATTAGACCTTTTATACGATAGCGAAGCAAACGACCGCCTTTTGAGCTTGCCAAAAGACATCGTTTCATACTTGGACTCGACCGTTTAAGATGGTTGCATGACTAAATGACGTCTGGAACCGGAACCGATTGATTCGAGAACCGAATTTTGAGAAAGTAGGAACCGAGAACTGAACCAAATATATTTTTCGGTTTCGGTTTCGGTTCCTGTTTCAGTTCCAATTCTGGTTCTTTGGATCTACCCGGATAGGAACCAATTTTTTGAAAGAAAAAAAAACCTCATGCACTAATTAATTAAGCCCATTTGCAATCATTTACGTTGAAAGCAATAACATTTAACAACTAAAGTATAAGCTCAAATAAACAATCATTCTACAGTTTTACAGGCAATAATTACATAACAATCCAAAAAAAATAACCTCAAAGTTTGTCCAAGAAAATAACTAGAACCGTTTATATTGCCACTATTTGTTTCTCTTTATCTCTTCCGTTTAGTTTCTCTTATTGTTCTTCCATATCTTTCACAATCTCATTGTCTTTAATAAGATCTTCAACATCATCCCAATTAATTTGTGTTCTCGACATTCTCACCCAATCTTGGGTGTAAATCAAAGCTTCCACAATCGGCGTTGGCAAGCGAGTTCTATAGGGGTCTAATACACATCCACCCGTATTAAACGCCGCTTCAGATGCTTTGATAATGATGATAGTTGTTTATGTTTCATTGGATTAAAGATTGGGGTTTCGGGTCTTTGGTTTGGTTTTTCTGAAAGTATGCTAGTAGGGTTTTTTATAGTACGTATGATTTGATTATGTGAAATAAAAAAATTACATGTTTTTAGAATTATTGGGTATTTGGTTCCAACACCGAGAACCGGTGCAACTGAAGTGAGAACCAAAAAATCTCAAACTCAAGAACTAGAACCGAAACCTACGGTTCTGGTCCGGTTCGGTTCATCTTGGTTCCGGTTCGGTTATTTGGTTCTTTTGCTCATCCCTAATGTAAGGGATCTGTTACATCTTGAGCAAGAACATTAACATGAATATTGTTTATTGCGTGTAAGTGATACCTTTTTACTTATTCACTTGATTTGCGGATGATGATAATGAAAAATAGGGTTTTATTATTCATCCGTTTTAAAGTTGGAATTGTTTTAGGCATTTTGGTCGGGTTGATGGATAGAATACGCAATTACATCTGACATATTAGTTGGTTCAAAGGGTGGCTTGAAGTGCTACGATTTGTGTTAATTGTTGTTTCTTAAGATAAAGTTGTTGCATGTTGTAATGTTCCATGGTTTTATGGATCTAATTTGGATATTGTTGCATGTTTTGGTTTTCCAATTTTTTTGGTTGATTTTTGTGGAGCTAATGTGGATGTTTTGTTGCATATTATGGTTTTACAGTTTTTTGGTTGATTTGAGGTTATGTTTTTGGTTGTATATGAGTGTTGTAATTTTATCTAAATAAAGAAAACTATAGTGGTTTGTTCAGTCAGTTAGTCGTGACTTTGGCATGATGGAACACATCATTTTTTTCTCGTACTTGTATTATGCGGTCTAAGGTTTGCGTTTGACCGCTTAAAGCTTATGTTTGTATTTAAGGTTAAAATTATGCTTTTAAGCCGAGCTACCATATTTGAGATTACGTATAAGGTAAATGATGTTGTTGGCTGCGTGTAAATGATATCATTTTGTTTTGTAAAGAAAATAGTTATTGTTGTTTTATCAGATAGCTTGCAAAATGAAATTGTTTGATTCTTACATGCCTACAGTGGTTGGGTCATTTGGCGTTCGTTATTTTAGTGTAATGGGAAACTATTAGCATGAAAGTAGCCCTTATTTTGCAGCTAGTGTAATATTCAACCCACAATGCGAATAGAGTCGAAAATCCACTATTATTTTAAGTTGCCCGTCTTATGCAGTTTAAGGTCTGTGTGGGACCGTTTAATGCTTAAATTGTATTTAAGAGTAAAATGACGCAATTTAAAGATGAGTAACCATGTTTGTGATTAGGTGTAATTATTTTATTCTATAAAGAAAAAAATTATAGTTTTATACCATAACCTGGCTGGCTATAATGGTTTGGTCATTTGGTGGGTCATAATTTTGGCATGATAAAAAAAGTTTGTATAAAACCTTGCATTATTTTGCAGGCAGTGCAGTATCTGACCCAAAATACAAACAGAGTCTGAAACACAACGGTTCCATTTAGAGATGAACTATGATGTTTGAGATTATGCTTAAACTAAGTTGTAACACCCCCAAATTGGGTTGCAGCGGAATAAAGGTCAAGGAGTGTTACTTCATAGATCAATAGCACAAGATATGAGAGAACGACCTCTAAATGAGTCGTTTGAAAATGATACATTGGATTTAATGAAATTGTTTGTTACAAAAGCTCAAAGCTTAACTTGTTCATCCTTGTAAATGTAAAGATTTTAATACATAACATATATTTCCCTGCACACAAATCTTTATGCAATATGACTCCCAAAATGACGACATCCAATGTATCATTGCCCTTGTACCTTATTGACCTGAGAAAAACATGTTCTAAAACGTCAACATAAAGTTGGTGAATTCACAGGTTTAAGTAATGTATAAAGTAGGACCACAAAATTTCAAAGTGTATGACTATTATAACACATACAATATCACAAAATGTAATTATGTTTCCCTAAGCTCATGACACTGAAGCTCGACATGTATGAATTGCAATATAAATTGCCAACATTGCCCGTGTAGATGTTCAACCCGCAACATCCCAAATCCGACATGGTATACGTCCGTTAGTTCGGTACCGCCGAAACTAGTGACCGCTACTCACCCGAACGGGGATGTCAATCCCAAATAGATCTATTTATAACATCTAAATATTTATCTTTGGAAAAATATTATCTTTGTCCAACAATTTATTATTTGTTAATAATACTTGATTTAATATTTTTAGTATTTATATAATGATATTATATAAATAGTTTAATTGTTTTAAAAAATAATATTTATAAAGTTAAAAACATATATAAATATTATATAAATGATACGACAATATTTTTTAAGGTTTTTATAGCCCAAACGGACCCGAAAACACCTGTAAACCACTTTTTATATTTCTAACAGCTTTGTTATATTTTTATAAAAGTGCAGAAGATTATTTATAAAAGTTTACAATTTTTATAATTTCTAATTAAATATCTATACACTCAAAAATTATGAAAATTTGAAGATTTAAGTAAAATATCGTTCCGAACAACTTTGTAGTTTTACACTTTGGCTGAATTAAACCCGAAGGCCCTCAAAATCACAGTTTCAGTTTCTGCCGTAAGTTTACGTTTTCACAGCTTTTATAAAAGCTGTGAAATTTATATAAATTTTCCAAAATCTTTAAAAAACTCATAACTTACTCGTTTTAGTTCCGTTTTTTGAGTTCTTTATATGTACGGAATCGTGACAAGATACTCTATCCAAAAAAAACAGTCATAGAATTTATAAAATTCTAAACAGTAACAGTAAAATCGAAACAGTTTATATAAAGTTACTTTTTATAAAAATCATATCTCCTTCGTTTTAATTTCGTTTTTAATGTTCTTTATATCCACGAAATCGTATTAAGGTGTTCTAACAAAATAAAATGTTTGTACATTTTTACCAGTTTCAAAACAGTAGCAGTTTTTATAAAACTACTTTTATAAAAACACTTGTATATATTTTATTATCGTAATCTTGTAAAATTCGTAACTTCTTCGTTATAGCTTCGTTTTTCGAGTTCCTTATATATTCGGAATCCTCATAAAATGTACTATCATAATAAAATACTTCTAGGATTTATTAAACGTTCAAATTTTCACAGAAAGTTTAACCATTCGATTTTAAATGTTTATAAACTTTGTTTTATAAACTTTTAACATAATTAAATCATTACAAGTCCTCTAATTTAATTAATAACATATCTCTCACATATTTTAAGTCCTCTAATTATTGTCCATCATTTTATGTCCAAATAAAATATCCTCATAATTATTTATTTATAAACTTTATAAATAAACTTTCAACAATTAATTTATAAACTAAATCTATAAATTAACCAACACTTATATAAAGTATGTTCTTGTGTTCTATCATATTTTTAACATCATTTCATCATATAAATTTATAAATTCGAATTCATGTTCATGCTCATTTTATTTTATAAACTCATAAAATAAACCATAGATGGTGAAAAACAATATAAACAACATATATGTAAGAAATGATTAATTAGAAAATATTAGAGTTCGTGTTTAGACCTCAAGTGAATGGATGAAGAGGATACACAAATCAACCCAAGTATTTATCCCTAAATACTTCTCAAGAAACCCTAATTTAAACCTTGAAAAAAAACTAACTTTCTTCTTGTAAAAACCCTTGTTTATTTAATACCCAAGATTCCAAATCACCTTGCTACACCTTAGATGTTACTACTAATAAGATTTGTATACTTGTAATCTTTGAGAAATCAAAACTATGAATTATTTATGGAGTGTATTTCTAGCTGTGACCTTTGAGAGGAAAAGAGTGAAAAATACTTTGAGTTTAGTTTGCAAATGAAAGTGTGTGTGCTAGTTACTTTATGTCTAGTATATATAGTGTAAGAACTTGAAAAAAACCATTTCACAAAACCATTGAAGGAATTAAGGGGGTGGACGGTTTTGCAAATGAAAGCTTTGTACCGACTCTCTGGTATACGGACGGGACCGGTTACCATGAATCGAGCAAAAAAGAAATTTGGGACCACTATTCCGGTGACCTGAATGGTTACCAAATAATGCGGTAGTATTGATAAAATTACCTGAATTTTGAGTTTTCATAAGGAAATAAACCAAACGTCCAAAAATCGTACTGTAACAACCATAGCTCTGTCACTCCAAAATTTAAAAATCTGTATAACCCTATACTTATGACTAATCCGTAATCGTCAATTTACTATCTTTTAAATCATCTTGAATCATTCAACATGGAAAAAAAAAAGGTTTTATGTTTTTTACTCTATTCAATAAGGACGTCTCTAATACGCACCGTCGTTTGCAAGTGATTATTAGAATTTTATGTTCATCTATAGTGCGGGTTATGTAGTTACAGCAACGTATTATTAGTTTATATTATTGAATGTGTATGGTATGGAGTATCCATTTATTAGCTTTCGACTCAATTTTGTTAGTCACATTAGAGTGTATTATTAGAGTATAGTGATTATTAAATTTATTATCTTCTCTATTGTCGCACTTATATCAGTTCTTTCTAGTTACATCATTGATTATTAGTTATATTTTTTATATCTAGTTTCGTGTATTTGATTTATATGTAAGGAGATGATACAAATTTTAAAGAGAAACCTTAATGTTAATATTGATGAATCGATTCGGGTTTTGATAATGATACCCTTTGGTTCTATAAATCACTCAATTAATGCACGAATATCATTTTTCTGTGGTTGATCGCATAGAAAGTTAGTAGCTTGGAAATCTAAATTATTTATTTTATATAGTTACTAAAAAGAACGGGGAAGTGCGATAGGTACCAATTTCCCAGTACCGAGTACCGATACCGGTTCGGTACCCGAATCCCGTTCGGTAAAGGACCGGTACACCCGTTTTATGGTCGGGAAAAAAATTGGTACCACCAACGGTACGGGTTCGGTACCAATTTGGTATCGTGCTCATCCCTATGAGTATTGATTACCATCCGCAGACTGATGGGCTAAGCAGAAAGAATGGTCACACCGCCCCCGGCGAAAGCGAGCTCGTAAACAAGAATGGATATACATCATAACACATGAGTGCTCTATATAGAGAACATAGCTAAAAATGAAAACTAATAGTAAAGCAAAGACACAAGGGGCATAACAATACCAAAACCTACTGGTGTCTTTATATAATAAGAAGATGTGCGTAATAAATGCACATGCAAAAACATAATCTCTCAACAAGATTCATGTCTAACTGCATCTTGATTCTCAAACAATAAAGATATAATAGAACTTCAAGCTATCTCTACGGTGTCTCCTTCTAGCCATTCGCATGTGATCGTTAGCGATCTCGATTAAGTCACCTGCAACAATGATGAGCTTAAAATAGGTTCACTCATAAGAGAAGGTGAGCAGAATCATAGGTTTACGGACATACAACAATATCCAATAATAAACTCTGTCAATTAGTACTGAATTACCGTAAAAAATCTGGGACAACAATTAAACAACAATGGGCGGAAAGTGCCCACGATCCGACATAATATATCAATACATATGTGCGCTAATGGCCTATAGTAGCTCATGCAGGTCGCTCCGATCGTCACACCTCCTTTTGCATATTGGGAATTCCTATCAATACCGCAAAACTCGATATTCATATCGCAGAGACAACGGGACTCGGAACGTGCCTCGATCCAATACACATTAAACTACTGAAGCTTAAAAACATTTTAAACACGAAACAAGGGACAAGGCATCCAATTCTCATCCAAAAGATCTAACATGGAGCAAATAAGGGGTATAAAACTCAAAGCTTGGTTGCTTTCCAAAAGATTCCACCAAAAAGCACGTCACAAACAGAACTTAGAATGAATCTTACTCTATAACAAACATAACTCGTGTTACACGCTACTAAGCCAAAAGCTTAATGCACATGTAACAATCATATGATGGATGTCTAAGGTGTTTTATTAACCCCATGGGTAGCAACCCCTGACCAGACCAATACCATACTTTAACCACTTCATTGTAATAAGTTTCATAGTAGTCCACAATTTATGCAAAATGCAGAATTTAATCGTGGATCTTAAGTATCTCACATAACCTTTACTTATACCTCCTAATTCATGAACAAAAATCACTATGTTCACTATGAGCAGTATTAACTTACCTATGATTCCCAATAGCATTTACATGCACAAGTATTCCTAAGAAAATCAAAACCTACAAAACAAGTCAATTCGGCTTTGTTTGCACACAAAAATGTTGGACTAGAAATCCATAACTTTAGACATCCAAATTCAGACTCTCCTTTGGGGGATTTCTAATAGGGACACATAGAATCTAAAACTCTGTAGAAGGGCTGATCTCCTAATTCCAATTTTAATCGGGGGGTTTTATTAGCTCGTATTTAACTCTAAATCACCTCGTAATCTGACCTAAATCTGACCCGTATTTACTGTTTTGACAACTTTTCTTGCAACCAACGTTTGACTGACTTCCCGACCTCAAAAACCTTCGAGGCCGGATGTTATGGAAACTAGACTCTCTGAGCTACGTCATAGACACCGGAAACTTGACAAAAGCTATTACCATCATTGAGATATCAGCCAAACAACACAGCCCTAAATTCTGCCCCAATCTAAATCAAATTCTAACGCGAATTAAGTTTAACCAATTACACCCATAAGCTTCTAATTCAACCCTAATCATTATAACATGATCATTATACCATTAATTACAGATTTAATGAACCCTAATTATCCACCATATTGATTATTACATGATTAAAGATTAATAACTAACAAGGATTAATTAAAACTTACCTTAGAGCTTGATTTCTTCCCAAAAGCAAAAACCCTAATTTTTTTCTCCTCTTTTCTCTTTGTTTGACCGATCTCACAAGGGGGAGGGTTATGGGATTTTATTTTGTATTTATAGGCCTCCAAACTAATTATAGATAAAGTCTAATTAGTATTTGTTTCCTTTTAAAACTCTTTTTTTTTCTTTCTTTCCCTTATCCGGCCGAATGGCCTTATTTATATATATTTTTATTTTATTTATTTATTTATTAATTACTTAATAATTAAAATTACCTTATATTTCTACAAAAACCTAAGCTTATTTGTGCATACCTTTTTGGGTAAACGCAATTTACTAGACTTTTCAAAATAATTAACTTTTTATTTTTATTAAACCTAACATTCCAAAAATAGAAATTTTATTTCTTTCATATCCTTACTAATATAACCTAATCTCTTCTTAATATTTTAACACATAAATACGTATACGTATAATTACTTACACAATTAACGCGAAACCGCTTCAATTACCAAAATCATTTCCTTGTCACCAAAAATGAACGAAATGAATTACACAAAATCCAACACAAATCCAATCTCAATGAGACAGTCACGCTCAATGGATTGATTCACATATCCCACACAAACACATATAAACACGTATAAACATATATAACACATAACCCATACTTATAGAACATATATTTAAGTCAACACTACAGTTTGACCAACCTGCTCAAGTCACGGTTGTCACAAGAACTATCCAAACTCTTGAAGATATGTTATGCGCTTGCGTGATAGACTTTGGAAACGTTTGGGATAGACACTTACTGCTAATTGAATTCTCATACAACAATAGTTATCATACTAGCATTAAAGTTGCACCATTTGAGGCGCTTTATGGTCGTAAGTGTCGTTCACCTGTTTGCTGGGCCGAGGTCGGAGATACCCAGCTTACCGGTCCAGAAATCATTCATGAGACAACCGAGAAAATCGTTCAAATCAAACAAATAATTCAAGCCGCTCATGATCGACAAAAGAGTTACGCTGATGTGAGGCGTAAGCCTTTGGAATTTCAAGTTGGAGACGAGGTTATGTTAAAAGTTTCTCCTTGGAAAAGGGTTATCCGTTTTGGCAAACGGGGGAAGTTGAACCTGAGGTACATTGGGCCTTTCAAGGTGTTATCAAAAGTGGGAACAGTTGCTTACAGACTCGAACTTCCTCAACAATTAAGCAGGGTTCATAGCACGTTTCACGTATCCAATTTAAAGAAGTGTTTATCCGACAAGCCGTTGAAAATTCCGTTGGATGAAATATATATTGATGACAAGCTTCACTTCGTTGAAGAACCAGTAGAGATCATGTATCGTGAAGTCAAGCGGTTAAAGAAAAGCCGCATTCCCATTATCAAAGTTCGATGGAACACTAGGAGAGGTCCTGAGTTCACATGGGAACGTGAAGATCATTTTCAAAAGAAGTATCCGCATCTCTTCACAAAAACCGTACCATCGACAAGTGCCGCATCTTGAGCCTTGCTGACAAGGATTTTTTAACGGGAGAAGACTGTAACAATCCGTTATTTAGGTCATTTTATGACTCCATATATTTAATTATTTATTTTTAGACTTTTACGCGTTTACTTTTAATTTTTATCATTAAGTTAAATCGCGTAAACTAAAAATCAACAATCAACGTAAACGGGCATCAAACAAATAAAAGTTTACGTCAAACAAGTATTATATAATTATTACGAAGATAATTATTGACTTTTCACTTTTTATTTTTATTCGTTACGTAAAACGTCTAAGTTTCGCAATAAAACACATTCATGCATGCATGGGAACCCATAAACCCATCTACACTTCAACAAATACCCACTATTACACTTAATATCAAAGTTTTGTAAATCTTTCACTATGACTTACTTATGCCCAGTTACAAAACATTACCAAAACATACATACACATTCAAATTAAATCAAACTTATCCCACTATCTAATAAACAACTATAACCTTAATCCATTAGATAAACCCTAAAGCAAATACATACTAGTTCAAGCCACCATTTTTGTCCCATGGCATGTGTTGTGTTCGGCTGAATTCAAGGAAAAGAAACAAGGAAAATGCTGCTTGATTTGCTAGTTCATCTCATACTTACACAAGAAATGTTGTCTTACAACATACCTTACTTTCTTACACCTAGTAATATAAAAACTCAAGAACCATGCCCTAATCATCTAGCCAAAACCGTCCACCCCCTTAATCCCTTTAATAGTTTTGTGAAATGGTTTTTTTCAAGTTCTTACACTATATATACTAGACATAAAGTAACTAGCACACACACTTTCATTTGCAAACTAAACTCAAAGTATTTTTCTTTCTTTTCCTCTCAAAGGTCACGGGTAGAAATGCACTCCATAAATAATTCATAGTTTTGATTTCTCAAAGATTACAAGTATACAAGGCTTATTAGTAGTTATATCTAAGGTGTAGCAAGGTGATTTGGAAGCTTGGGTATTATCTAAACAAGGGTTTTTACAAGAAGAAAGTTAGGTTTTTTTTCAAGGTTTAAATTAAGGTTTCTTGAGAAGTATTTAAGGATAAATACTTGGGTTGATTTGTGTATCCTCTTCATCCATTCACTTGAGGTCTAAACACGAACCCTAATCTTTTCTAATTATTCATTTCTTACATATATGTTGTTTATATTGTATAAAACCATGCATTATTTTGCAGGCAGTGCAGTATCTGACCCAAAATACAAATACAGTCTGAAACACAACGATTCCGTTTAGAGATGAGCTATGATGTTTGAGATTATGCTTAAACTAAGTGATGTTGGAGTTATGCATATAATGTTGGGAGACATCGTTTGATGTTTTATTAGAAGGATAAAGAAATATGTATTAGAAGAATGTGTGTTTTGAATACTCGATAAAAAGCTAAAAATTACAGTCCAAAAATTGCCATTTTCTGTCTCGCCAAAAGCGTGCTATTTAAGGTTTGCCATTTAAGAATGATATGTAATGTTTGAGATTATGCTTAAGGTACATGATGTTTTACGTTGCATATAAGTGATGTAATTTTGTTTTTAAAAAAAACTTTTGCCTTCCGTAGTCGCTTGTATGTTACAGTTTATGGATTTTGGTAGTGATTTGTGAATTTCAGTTAGATCCTGTTTTTGGTTGTAAGTAATTGGTTATTTGCTTTAATTGTTAAGGTTTTTTTGTGGCTTAAAGAGTTTGGTTATGGCGGCGAGAAAAAATAATTACTCTTGGTGCATTTTGTCTTTAACGCTTTTGTTTTGTTTGATATTGTAATTTTTGCAACCTCAAAAGGAATACGACCATAACTAGGAATTTATTGTTTATGATTCTGTCGGTCAGTGAATGAGTGGCATAAAACGCAACCATTTTTATAGCTATTACGCTTTATGACCCAGGCCCCCAATAACTTTATAACCTGGAACTGCCATCGTCAGAAATGGTTGTGCTTGATACACTTAATATAAGTAAATGACTATGCAGTTTTTGTCGGGAGTAATTGGTTATTCACTTGAATCCTTAATGTTTTTTGTTAATGTAGGATTCACTGGAATCGTACCAATGGACGGCTTAAAAAGTGGATACAAGTTTTACTGCATGAATCTTTATGTAGGTGATTCTTAAAAGGTGTTAAGGGTACTTTATATATACAAAAAAAATGTAAAGGTTCATATGGATATGAGGATCCTTTATGTGGCTTTAGGTTTTAGGGTTTAAAAGTTACTGATAAATAACGTTTACCCTTACATTTTGTCGATTGAATCAGTATTACGTGCAATGGTAATAGGATGCTGACTTGACATTTTTAATATGATATATGCAAAGGATCTTCGTATTTTAATGTTTTTTAGAATAGGCGTTCATGAGATGAAAACAAGATAGTTTGCATGCGAGAGTAGTTAGCTTTAACTGTAAACCTAACGGTCGCCATTATGCTAGTACTAACAACGCACGGTTCTGAACTTAAAATGCGTTGGCAGGTATTCTGATAAGTATTGTATGAAAGGGGATAAAAAGGCTAGTTTGATCTTTTATATATAAAGGTTGCTTATATTAATGCAGCCATGGTGGTTCTTTCCTTTTTGTTTTGATACATTGTCACACATTTGAGCGGTAGTTTTT
Source organism: Tanacetum coccineum (assembly GCA_026074375.1). NCBI lineage: Eukaryota > Viridiplantae > Streptophyta > Magnoliopsida > Asterales > Asteraceae > Tanacetum > Tanacetum coccineum. Next base: position 16,268 of record BQNB010140953.1, read on the forward strand.
ATCAACGTTTCCTTTTGTACAATAATCGTACCTAGTGCAGTGTCTAAATACATATATGATTTCAAAATTTACGTGTGCATCTATTTTTTTATTTTTGGAGAAAAACGATAACAACGTTGTTTTGTTTAAATGCACTTTTAGAGGAAATAGGTCGTGCTTAAACGATATCGTTTCATTTTTTAACCGGGTCATTTCTTCCCTGTTAAGAGTTAAACTGTAGAATGCATACCTTAACTGTCGCCATAAAAAAACAATGCCCTGAGCTTAAAAGTCATTAGTATCTATTCTGATTAGTATCGTGTGCAAGAGGATAGATATTGATTTGATCTTTTAAATATAAATGTTGCAAGTAAATTTAGTCTATGAAAAAATGTTGTAGTTTAAGGTTTCGACAGAAAATTAAACTTATAAAAGTTCAAATGGACATTGCGAGTTCATTATTCGAGATATAGCTAATAACTTTGTGCATTGTAGCTTTTAGATTGTCTTATAAGTTTTTTTGTTATATGTATACATACATATACATAGTTTGATGTTTAACGAATTTAAATTTAGTTTGTTGTTAGAAATCAAGACGCTATCAAGGTGTCTGAAGGATTCTACGTTGAAGATCCCGATATGATGGCGGAATTCTTCGTAACAAGTGATCTAAAAAAGGTTATGGAAGAGAGAGGCGGCGTTACAAAGGGAGACCATTGAGCTTAAGCCGCAAAATAAGGGAATTGAGCCGTAAGACTTAGTGGCGAAAGAAAAGAAACGACGACTTCTTGCGTCTCAACGACTTTTATCCTTTCGCATATCGTGGTTTTTGAAGTTAGAAATCGTGCCCAACATAAGTTTTTCGTCTTTTGAGTTTGAAAATAAAATCCAATGCGGGCGATTGGACGAGCTGTGCGAGGCCAAGAATATAAAAATACTCAAAAAAACGTTGATGATCCCAACTACAAAGATACGAGGCGTTGGTTAGGCGACTTGACATGTTACTCAAATCTGCTATTGGTGAAAATAGCGGATATGACTGACATGTCAAGTGGTCTAACCAACATCACATAGCTCTCTAGTTGGGCCCTC
>BQNB010140954.1:0-13443 GCA_026074375.1 Tanacetum coccineum
AGTTCACAAGATGGCGAAACGAGATTATGATTGGTTGATGATCTCAAGGTGTTCATGATCACACTCAAGACAAGCTAAGGAACAAGCTCAAGACCTAAAGTCTATGATCGCTGCATCAAACCACAAGTTAATGAATGAAGTTAAACGAGCTCAAGACTAAAGATAAAGCATAGTATGCTAGGTTTAATTTTTTGTAAATGGAGCGACCTCCCTTAGGAGGAGATTGTTAGGAATACGAAATTCCTAGGAAAGTGTCGGTCGCTTCCATAGAAAATAGTCGTTAGCTCGTTAGGTAATTTTTAGAAACTTACATAGTTAGTTAGCAAAGGCCCATGGATAAACCCATGCATGCCCAAGCCACTTGTTCATTGTAAGTATATAAACACCTCTCCATGCCTTGGAGAGGTGGTTGGTTGCTCATTTTTCACACAATTCAATATATGTTTTCTTTCTTTCTCTAAGTGTTCATCCAACCCTTTCTCTCACTAAAACAACTTGCCTCCTCTTTCCATTTATTCTACAACTATCACAAGAGTTTATACACACTTGGTCCTTAATGTTATAACCGGGTTTCCCCGTTTGGTCCCTATTTAACAGTGATTATTGTTTGTTACACGTGTAACTATGTTTCGTATTTCTATTGGTGGACAAAAGGGCTAGTCTCTTGGCGGGCTAATCTCTTGGTGGGAAAATGAAGAATTGTGGTTTTCCTTACACGACTAGTCACACAGAGTAGTGGTCAAACACCGTATTGGTGGGCTAGTCGGTGTTTTGTTCAGTAAGTTTTTTTTTGTTTTTGATGTTGGTGTTTGTTTTTTTATACAACAATTCGAAGAAAGAAATTTGAGTTAGTAAGACATGCCAAAGTCAAGAAATACTCTTTGCAACATTCAGAACAAAGCATAGAAACTTTGCAGACCCACCATCCTTATGGAATACTTTGACCATATTTTTCTTTGTATTGTTAAGATAATGATGAGTTGATTGCTTAGGAGAAAAGACAGAAACATTATGAAGTATCAAAGCCGCTCCTACGGTAATCGCCTTTGCAAACCTCTCCTCTGTAAGAACTTTGTAATGAATAGTACCAGAAAGATCTTTGAGTGTTACTATGAGATTGTCCAGCGCATTTGGAGTACAAGACTTGATAATTGCAACAACTTTCTCAAGTATCCCATTCTTGAGAAATTTCTTAACATCTCCAAAACAACCCGTCATGATCCCTCCATCAACATTGACATAGTCAATCGCGCTAAGCCATGGCGGACGTATAAAATCATCATCCTCACCCACATCCTCAATAACTTTTATAATATACTCTTGTGTAGACATTACAGATTCCTCCCCACCTTCCTGTGTATCAACTAATTAACGGAGCTTGGCTGTTTGAACAATACCAGCAGGACCTGGTATTATCCTAATGGGCTTTACAACATAATTATCAACTTGATTATTTTGAGATGAAAACAGGGTTTAGGTGGTAGTGGTTATCTCAGGGACTATGTGAGGATTGTTGCTAGGACGGACGATGGGGTAAGTCGAAGATCAGAATCATCTATATCAAAGGCTTGTTCACATTCAGCATAAGTATCAACTTGATGGTTTTGAGCTAAAATTAGGGTTTGGGTGGTGGTGGTTATCTCAAGGACAATGTGAGGGTTGTTGGTGGGACGGACGACAGAGGGTTAGTAGAAGATCAGAATTGTCTATATCAAGGCCTTCTTCCCATTCATGATTTGGTGATGAATTCATGTTTTAGTGGATGACTGCGATACGGATTTACTTTGTTAACAGATTACACTAGTCTTAAATAAGGTGTAATGTAAACTATGTTTGACTTTTTTGCACACATATTCACTTTTACTGCTCAATAAACTAAATAGGTTTATCAATGAAATTGGTCCCTGACATTTATGGTTTTTAACTGCACTAGAAGGTATACTGCTTTTATCTATGAATTTGATCCCTAACGTTTAAGGTTTTCAACTACAATAGTACACCTTCTATATTTAGCCCTTTCCTATTTACCCGCCTTTTCTACAGCCGTTCACATAAATAGAGAAAAACCCAACACTAAATCACATGTCATTTTCATCTAAATATTTACACTTTCACTTGGTTTCCAGATAATTGTAAAAAAACTAACGATAGCATAACATCCTCACATGGCTAACAATGAAACTTACACCTGTTCACCAAGTAAAGTATGTTTATCAGACTCTGACAGTGAGTTGCTAATACCAACTCCATGGTCTGATAAGTCCAAGAATGAAAAAAGGCAAAAAGGTGGAGAGAATAATTTGAATGGAAAAGATCCTTGTTTGAGATTGACTTTACTTTCGGTATTAATGCCTTTGATTTAGACAAAGGGACTGATGTAATGAAAGACAAGGTTAGCCAGAAAAACATGTGTGAAGAAGAGGTGCCTTTGAACAACAACATAGGAAAACAAATTGGTGATTTTATAGACATGCCTAGTGAAGCAGTAGAACAAGGGATGGATGCTAATGTGCCTGATGAGATTGATGGTGCTAAGGGTGAACAGGTTCCAAACCATAGTTAAGAAAAGTAACCTTGAATTTCTGGTTTGTAAAGAGGTTGCAAACCTTGGTGTTAATGAACTAGTGGACAAAGGAAGACCACTAAAGAGGAAAAGGGTGTATGCTGAATATATGGGTGATGCATTTACTGAAGACGAACGTCAATGCAAATAATGGGTCGTTTATGTGCTATCTTCTATTACTAATGTTTTGCATCTTAAATTACCCTTGTATGTATTTCTTGTAGTTTTTTGTTCTCTGTATTTGTTATGTTTTGGATCATCAAGTTATGCAACTTGTTTCAGTTATTTTGTCTCCAAGGTAACAGCCTTTGTCAAACAGAGTAGTGGTCAAACAGTGTAATTTATACACAAAACATCTACAACACCAACAACACATTATAGTGAAATGATTCATTCATTAATAACCAAAACTTTAAATCATACATTCATCAAAAAAAATTAACAGAAAATAACCTATAACCAAAAAAGATAACCCTCCAAGCCGGCCTTGATTACAGAGACTTATAAAAGTGAAACCCCTTCATGGCTTGATGGTGCAACTGTAAAGCTGTCGACCTCATCTCCATCGCCCTTATCATATCATGCTTCTGCAGGCCCTTGAGTTCTTGCCTTGTCTTATACGCCATAACATTTGTCGGCAAATGTTGTTCAAGTTCTCCTATAAACAAGTGCCTTTAATCTATAATGTCAAGCAACTGCCTCGTTAAATTGTTGATTTCAGTTGTGACCTAAATCTCCCTCTGCATCTTCAATTCGAAATAGACAAGCAGTTGATCTTTAAGCAGATCTGAATTTGCTAAGAGCCTGAGTTGTTCCAAATTCACGAACCCATTGTCAGCGGCCATTGAAAAAGTTTAGTTTTAGGTTAGTGAAATGTGTTTAGTAAGTTAAGGAATGCATGTGTGTATTTTGGATATGAAGGACCAAATGCAAGGTGTATTTAAATACAAGTGAAGGTACATGGTGATTAATAGACTACACAAACGAAGAGTCGGGAACGCAATTATTACACTGGGAAGGTATATGTAAAAGGCGGCTAAAATATTTTTCAAGGAGCAAGCATGCAAGAAACGTGTGAAACATTTATTGTGTATTTTGCCGGGAAATGGAAAACCAGTAGAGCATTGAGGGACCAACGGTGCAAGTTACAATAAATAAAAACGACTGGGTAACACAACGGCTATAAAGTCTCCACGTTTTTTACTAGACAAAAAGACAAACAAAGGCAAAATTAGAAAACCGTTTCAAGAATGTCTTCTTCATCTTATGCCTTCGGTCCTACAGAGTGTAAATGTGGGCTTTCGTTGATGACACTCACCTCTTGGACACGTGACAACCCTACTAGACGATTTGTTGTTTGCCCTAACAAATATGTAAGCCGTTGCATTTTCTAGATCTTATTTTATTAGCTAATCATAAATTCTCTTATTTTCAGAAAAAAGGAATCAAGCACTGTAAAAGATGGTATTGGAATGATCCGGAGTTAGAGAATAAATGGTACATAACTCAATTATATGAGATGCATCTGCTTCTTAATCCCTCGCAAAGAGAAGAACTAGAAAATGAATTAACAAGCCGAGAAGAACTTGCAGTCCTTCAAGTTGAGTTTGCTGATATGGAAGGTCAAATGCAGCAACTCATGGAAGAATTGAAGAAAAGTCAAAAAAATGCTTTCTTTTGGAAGTCAACTGCGATAGTGTTTGGGGTTGTGGCTTCGTTTATGTTTGTTATGAATTAATTAGTTTGGATTTATTTTGTCTAATCAATTGTATGAATTATCCATGATCAGTTATTTTTCTTGGTGTCAAACAGTAACAACGTTAGTCAAACAGAGTAGTGGTCAAACACCGTATTAGTTAAAGAGATTAGTGGTGAAACGGCATATTGAAGAATTACATTGTCTTTGCAATCAATCATACATTCATGAAAAAACTTAAAGAAACAAACATTTAACGATATATAAACCAAAAGACAAAAAGAACAACCCCACAAGCCCACCATCTCCCGTTTACAGAGTTCTTCAAAAATGAACCTCCTTATGAAGGGACCTGAAGGCGCAATTCCTTCTTCAGCTCAATCAGCTTAACGAAAACAGCCTTCTGAATACGCTTGAGGTGCTCCCTCGTCTTACAGGACACCAAATTTCTCGGCACACGTTCAAGCTCTTCTACTATCGCACACCTATAATTTACACTTGCAAGCAACTGCATCTGCCTTGTTAAGTTAAAAAGTTTATTTGATTGCTGAGCTTACCTTTGCGTCTGCATGAGTTCCCCCAGATGAACAAATCCACGAGCAACAACAATAGAAAAAGGGGGGGGGGGTTTAGGAAAGTGAAAGGGTTTATGAAGTAAAGGTATGTATGTGTGTGTTTTGAATTTAAAAGGAGATATGCGAAGTGGATTTATATATAGTGCATATAATGGGAGTAATTGTTTCACAAAACGAAAGTGTCAAAAAAACGCAATTACTTCACTAGAATGGTGAAAAATGTTAAAATGCGGGCCCTAACTGTGACATCACATCATGCACTTATTAAAGGGGTACCAAGCATGCAAGTAACGTGTAGAACATTCCTTCAGAATTTGGTGGGAAATAAAAAGCCAATATAACGGCATTGGGGACAACGATTGTAAGTAAAAAAAACTAACAAACCACATTCAAACTATTATCAACGGGACAACGGTCATAAAGTCAGGAGGACTTCATTTTTCTTAAAAAGCAAGAAACAAACTTCAAAATTAGAAAAAACAATTTCAAGAATATCTTCATTTCTTTAATGGAAGAATCGAATAAAGTTAACTGAATCCTTTCTTTCAAAAGTTTAATGCCATAGTGTTTGGGGCAATGGCTTTGTTTATGTTTGTTTATGAATGTCTGTAGTTGGGATCCGGTTATATTTATCTAGTCTTAATCAATTGCATGTAGGGGAAATCATGCCTGTGCCACAAGCAGGCGTTGAATTATCCATGATCAGTTGTTGTTCTTAATGCCAAAATGGTTATACAGATTATTTGACTTTTGCTAAATCATACCTTGCATGAACCAATTACTTTCAGCTAAATCATACCAGTAGACTTTGAGTAGTCAAACAATTTAGCACATTCAACCATATAATTATATGATAACAAACTGAACATATTCATTTACATATAACCAACACAAAACCCTTTCAGCAACATACCATTAATACTAGATCATGTAGCCAAAAAAGAAGCAACTTCCACTAACATTCAACATTGTTACAGTAAATATATAAAAAACTCAAAAATAACCAGCTAGGATGGATGAGAAATTTCTAGAGCAACTTGACGTCGCTTTCTTCAAAACTCATTGCAACGATTTCTTGTCAAGCTGATTACGAGACATCATACATACCCCTGGGATATATGGATTCAGACCTTCTGAAACATTGGTGGATCATACCACTGAGGAAAGTTGTCACTGGTTGGAACTCTGAAAAGTGTAATAAGGATGTGTATTTAATAACACTAAATCAAAATGAGTTGTTACATTTTGTTGGTGATGGACCTTGCTTACATTGTGTTTGTATCGCATAGTTATCGACGACCTGGATTAGTGGTGGCCTGTGGTCACGTTGCCTGAGGACTATACACGTCTCGACTTTTAGTGGAATGGGAATGGGGTGTTTGGGGGGGGAGGTGTGGGGATTTATTTGTGATGGGGGGTGGGGGTGGGGTGCGAGGTGTGGGGGGGGGGTTGGGAGAGGGGTGGGGGGGGTGGTGGGGGGGGCTGGGTGGTTGGGGCGGGTGTTGGGGGGGGTGGGTGGGGTGGGGGGGGGGGTATGGGGGTTGTGGTGTCTATTGAGGAGGCTTAGGGGGTGTGGTTGGGACAGGTGGGGGGGGTAGTGGGGGGGGGGGGGTTGGGGAGCGGGGGTGGGTTTTTTTTCAGATTTCTTTGTTTTTTTTTTTTTTGTTTTTTTAAGTTTTATCGTGTATTGTTTTGTTTTTATAATAGGGTAAATTACACAGAAACGAGTTAGGGACCAATGGTGCACGCACTAAAGGACAAAAAATAGCAACAGTAAAACACCCGTTGGAAAAAACAAAATACCAAAAAAAAATTAGTGAGGGACCAACGGTGATATACTGACGAAAATTTGAAATTACTAAATTGCCCATCGTTGAAAAGTCAAACTAACACCCGTTACGTATAACGGGGCTCGAGGGACCAAACGGGTAACAACAGTGACAAAAAAAGACTAACGGCATCGACCCCCGTTATCTAGGGACTGAATCCGTAATCGGGCCTAACCATAGGGACGAACGGTGTAATTTACCCCATCATATATTACTTGCAACTTGTTAACCTCTGCTAACCACGGTTTAGTAATATTTTTATTGGGTTCATGACTAAAGTTTTATTAATATTATCGAAGCAATATGTATGTTCACGGGTCAATTGAACTCTCTTTCACATATAGTTATTTGTTCGACGGGAAAACTTAATTCGGGTCCGTTTTGGACTCGATATGGCTATTCCTCAGGTATTGTACCGCAAGCAATGTTCAATTGTTTACCATAAACCAGGACGAGTTAATATGAAACCCAAGACCTATTTCACAAAAGCTCTCCCTTTCCTGGCCTATTAAAAACATTTCCACTAGGAGAACAGGTGCCCGAAGGCTAGTTACTTCGCATTTCTTACCTAAAGAACACGCAAACAAAATTTTTCTTGCTTTTGTATTGATATCCATTTATTTGTTTCACTAAAGTTAGACGAAGAAGATGAAAACAAGTCGGTTTGATGAATAATAAAGATCCGACATTCGAGTGTCACAAGATATATTTGTTAGTAGTGAATCTATATAGACAAGTGGTATCCACTTGTGTCCTCTATAACTTTGTTGAAACTCATTCAAAATTTATTTGTTTTTAGCCAAAGAAAATCTACTTACTGTTGGGATTTTAGATCTAATTATCCATTAAACATATCACGAGTACGCAGCGGAAAAATTAAACACGTATAAAACTTATAATTAACAAGGGTTCAAGAACTTGCGTACCTTTTAGCAATTAACAAACGCCGCCTTAAATTCACACGTAACCACTAAGGATTAAAAGTATAATCCCTCTAAGTTTACACATACAATATGTTCTTAGCAAACAATGTGTATGCTAGTACTAGTAGTGTTTTAACCAAACGATCACTTCGTCTTTGAATCAATCAACACACGAATCAAACTTTCACTTATGTGGTGTTAAACCATAAAACCGAAACCCTTAAGGGTGTTCGGTTCAATCACACGAACGAAGAAGGAAAACCAAAAACCCCTTTGGGATTTAGAGCTCGGTCGAACACAAGGAGAACAAAGGGAGAGATTTAAGGTTTTTAGGGATTAGTGATTTCAAGTTATGAGCTCTCAATCATCCCAAGACCCCTATATATACACCTTATAGCTTGGTGAGCAAGCAAGCTCTCCCACCTCCTCAAGAGGAGGTGGTTCGGTCGACTAGGAGGTAAAAGGGGCGAACCACACCCTTCCTTTATTCGGTTTTTGCATATTAGCCCTTTAAACCTTTTAACGACTAATATTTATTTCTCGTTAAACATTTAACGATCGTTTGTTAACCACTAATTAATATATTACATTAATATATTAAAACGTTGTTCTACATATTAACGTGTGCGTCCCCTTATGCTCGAATAAATTTCCGAACATATATAATTTATATTTGGACATATTCAAACACTTACAAGTTACAAGACATGTATACATTGTAAAAAGACCTATAGTTTTGTAACGTTTCATATCGTGGAATCAATGTGAAGTGTGCACTTTTATTTTCTCTGCTTCCACATACAGTCAAAGGCTCCACCAACGATAAGACCGTTTGTAGTTTTCCATGAGCAAAGTAGGTTTTTTCACGTGTATTGTTGAAAATTCAGCAAACACAATAAGGATATCAATTATAGAGTCAAGTCTAAACTGAAACAAACCCAGAAGCAAGAAGCACAACAACATTCAGCTCTTTTAGGGAGGACATTGTGTCGCTTTTGGAGAGGACTTGTCCTCGCTAAAAGGATTTGTCGAGGACACATCATCGCCAATAGATCCTCGTTGATGCCTCGTCGCTAATGTTTTTAGCGATGACGCATTTTGATCTTTATTGACGAAAAGTAGGACTCACGGATTTTCTGGTCAAAGTTTTCCAACTGGCCCACTGGACTTTTGGTGAGGACATGTCATCGTCAAAGCCCATGACTAATTAACCTATTTTTTATTTAATTAAATAATTATATTTAAAAGTAAATCCATCTAGCAGTGCAAAATAGCTGGGCCTACACCAGTCTTTTGTCGAAGACGTGTCCTCGCCAAAACCTTTCATATTAAAATTGGTTAAATAAGTTTAAAACTAAACATGATAATTGTTAGGTTGAAGGGCATGAGTGCTTTTTGAGTGTCAAGGCAAACTGTGAGGTCCGCATCAAGCAAGGCAAACACCCTTGCTCTTTGCCCATCGACAAAAACCCGTTTCTTTGGTTTTCAATGGGAAGTTTTTGTCAGACGAAAAAAAGAAAAAAATGTTTGGTGTGTGTATTGTTCCCGTGTTGAGATAATCATGATAAATAAGAAATAAGTTAAAGGGGTGAGAGATTATGTGTTGCTAATTTTTCTTGTAAGGAGAAAAAAGGACAAAACTGACATGACATTGAGATTATAACCTGACAAAAGATTTACCGCCGCGTCTTCTACCCTCCGTAAATTTGAAATGTGAATGAAGGGACAACATCATCGATTTTCACTATTGAAATCGCGAATGAAAGTACAATATCATTTTTTGTTGCGTTTACGCTAACAGTTAGCTCAATTGGCAACCGTTAGTGTAAATGCAATACTAAAAGATTTGTTAGTGTAAATGCAATACTATAAGATTTGGTTCAATTTAGTTTACACTTGTTCATCTGAAAACGAAAAAAAAAGAGAAATAAATTTTAGTCTTTGTTTTTGTTTTGTTTTTGTCACGAGGCTCATGTTTTACATGTTTGGGCATTGCAGACTCTTGTTGGTTAACTTTTGGTGGTGAACCACCAAATCGTTATGCTCGAAATGGAAGGAACATGTGGGGCATGTTACGTACTCTATATTATTCAACTAACCATATATTATTGTTCGTAATAATTGTTAGAGTAAACTGCAAAATACATCCCTGTGGTTTCAACTTTCTCACATAATACATCCCTGTCAGAAACCATTGGCAGTATACATCCTTCGTTAGGCAAACGTTTGCCACAATACATCCCCGAGGACGAACGATGCAAATATTTTTCCGTTATCTTCTCACGAGGGATGTATTGTGTAAAAAAACCACAGGGATGTATTTTGAAAATATATTTTTAAATTTTTTTGTTTTTTAATTTTTTTTGTTTTATGATTTTTTTTTATTTTTTTATTTTTTAAAGAGTAAATTACATACTTCGAAAAAAAAAGTTTTAAAGTTTTTATAAAAAACTTTGCAGTTTACTCAAATTATATACATCGAGCAAAAATTTATAAAAAATTTGTACTTCGAAAAAATATTTATACTTGGAAAAAAATATTTTATAAAAATAAAAATTTTATACATACGAAAATTTTTTAAAAAGTATTCTCTCTTCGAAAATTTTATAAATTTTTTTATAAAAATTTTATATTTCATAAAAAATATTTCGATAGAAATTTTAAAAAATAAAAATTTTATACTTCGAAAATTTTTATAAAAGTATTCTTCGAAAATTTTTATAAATTTTTTTATAAAATTTTATACTTCGAAAAAATTTCATCCTTATAAAAATTTCATCCTTATAAAAATTTATAAAAATTTTCGAAGAATACTTTTATAAAAATTTTCGAAGTATAAAATTTTTATTTTATAAAAATTTCTAAAAACTAAATATTTTTTAGAAAATATTTTATAAAATTTTTTCAGAATAGCTTTTTATAAAAATTTTCGATGTATAAAATTTTTATTTTATAAAAAAATTTAAAAAAATATTTTTTCCAAGTATAAATATTTTTTTCGAAGTACAAAATATTATAAATTTTCGAAGATATAATTTGGTAAACTGCAAAGTTTTTTTATAATAAAAACTTTAAAACATTTTTTTTTCGAAGTATGTAATTTACTCTTTAAAACAAAACAAAAAATCATACAAAATAAAAATTAAAAACAAAAAACGAAAAAAAAAGAGAAATAAATTTTAGTCTTTGTTTTTGTTTTGTTTTTGTCACGAGGCTCATGTTTTACATGTTTGGGCATTGTAGACTCTTGTTGGTTAACTTTTGGTGGTGAACCACCAAATCGTTATGCTCGAAATGGAAGGAACATGTGGGGCATGTTACGTACTCTATATTATTCAACTAGCCATATATTATTGTTCGTAATAATTGTTATTAGTATTTGGTGCTCATCTCAAATCTATTTAACTCTACAAAATATGAAAATATCGTGACATATCACATTTTTTTATATAATTTTAACCGAGCTCTTACACTGACTTGTTACTTCTTGTCAATCATAATCAAAACCCGCAAAAACTATTTACCCTTTCAACTTTGTGCATATGACATACTATACGAACAAATGACTACAAGACCAAGTATAACATAGAACCGCAGTGATCACTGTTACGTCAACACCAACTCAGTTTTTGTGCATCATTAATTGTCTATTTGTGTGTATGCGTTCGAGAGTTAGATGTGGTTCCTTCAATCAGATCATGTCAAGACATTGGGTTTTTGTTGTCTTCTATATCATTAGTTAACCAAAAACTAGGACCGTACACGTGTCAGTGGAATTAACGGTCAGGAATCTATGAAAGATACAGCACTACACAGTCCTAGAAGTTCGCGTGCATTCTGCCATTAATAACCGTACACATTGCATCTTAACGTGCCATTTAACATAAATTTATTTGTTCGATATTCACTTTTGGATATATGTATTAGTTTGATCCACAACAAAGCTTATTTTTCATGTGTTTTTTTGTCTACCTACCTCATTTGTAGCGATATTTTCCGGTTTTAGACCGAGTGTTATGATCACCAAACTCATCAATTTTATATCAGTGTTACATTATCATTCGACAAACTTGGAGGCGGAGTCAAAAAATTATGGTTGAAGTGGCAAACTTTGATAGTTTTTGAAAATTACACTATCAAATCGGCTCGTTAGTAGGCATATTACAAAAATAGTTAGATAGTCTTTAAAGTTTACACTATAATTTTTTTCCGTTAAGGGTCACGTGCCCACAAACACACATACAAATATATGATAAACTGTTCTTGGTGGTGTGCACCACTGAACCATTGCAAAATTATGCCCTTGGCGTGAGGTTGGAGATGGGTTCGGTAGGAATGACCGAATGACGCACCCGAAGTTGGTGATGAATTCGGCGAGGATGACGTGTGGTGATGGTGCTTAGTCTTACCACACGATAGCTAATGATGTGAATAACTTTTAAGTCAGTCTGATTAGGTTTTCCTATTAACGTGAATTAATTCAACACTGAATTGACGTGAATAACTTTTGGGCTCTCCTTATTATACCCAACCTAAGCGTTTTGCACATCATATATGTAGAGTACTAAAGTTCTAATACCATGTTTTAAAACCCTCGCCAATGCAACTTATTCCCTTGGCCTGCACGACATCACAGCCTTAGCTAATAGTTATACAATGCATGTAGCATGTTACTCATTCAACAATATACTAAAGATGGTTTTCTTATTTTGTCATTTTGTGCTAAGCCTTTAAATGGGCTCATTTTGGTCCAACAAACACACCAAGCCCACGGCTCATTTTGGTCCACCAAACACACCATGCCCAACATAAAAATTTACAAAAAAAAACCCTCACATTATACATATACTCAAAAGAGAAGTAATACGATGTCGTTTTTGCATGCTTTTTCACTGTTCATCGTGAACAGCGTTCGGGCCAACAGTGTTTTTCTTGGGCTCCCATTTTTGGGCCGGCCCATTTGGTTTTTTCCCTTTGTTTTTACTTAGTCAAGATTTATAGCACGAGTATAATAATGCGAAACATACACGTAGGCAATATAAAAAAAACGTCGAATACAAGTCAGCCCTGTTGCAACGCACGGTCACATTTCTACTCAATATTCGTTCAAAATCAATTCGAAAAAAATTATGCCTCGCCCTGGGCGGCCCATTGAGTTTTTTCCCCCTTTTTTACTTAGTCAACATTTATGGCGCGAGTATAATAACGTGACACATACAAGTAGGAAATAAAAAACGCCGAGTACAAGTCAGCCCCATTGCAATGCGCGAGTACATTCTCACTCAATATTCGTTCAAAATCGATTCGAAAAAAAATTAAGGCCCAAAAAATCACCCCCCAAAGACCAAACCAATTTAAAAACCAATACAAAAAAAAACTAAAAAACTAAAAAAAAAATAATTGTCCACACCAGTTAAAAAACCCCCGCCTCGCAGCAACGAAAAAAAACCCGTCCCGCAGCAACGCGCGGGTACCTTTGCTTGTATTATACTATAGGGGTGAGCATCGGGTCGGAACCGACCCGAACCGACAAAAACCGACCCGAAACCGAAACCGAGTTAAGGAATTTTGCAAACCGAGAACCGAACCGACAAAACCGTATATAAACCGAAACCGAACCGAATACGCTCGGTTCGGCTCGGTTCGGTTCGGTTTAGTAGTTCGAACCGACTAAATGTCGGGTTTGAGCCGAACCGAACCGAAACCGACTAAACCGAAATACTTATCCAAAACCGAAAACCGAACCGAATACGCTCGGTTCGGTTCGGTTCGGCTCGGTTCGGGTCGGTTTGTCGGGTCGGGTCGGTTTTCGGTTCACTTTGCTCAGCCCTACTTCTCATCTCACGTCACCCCTTAA
>BQNB010140955.1:0-17338 GCA_026074375.1 Tanacetum coccineum
CTGCTATTTCACCGCGTAAATCCATCAATCATAAAATTTGAGGATAAAATTAGGGTTTGAGATATGAAATTAGGGTTTGTGTTTGTGAATTAGGATCGAGTGTGTGTGTGTGTGTTTTATCTCATTTGTGTGAGATATGAAATGAAGAAGATGGGGGAGAAGAAAAAGACGAATGTACACCTGTTGAAAAATGAGACGGGGTGTTTTTTTAATGTGTATTTATCTCAACCGTTAGATGAGAACTAAATGAAGGGTGGAGATGGGTTCTTTGAATCTATGCCAATTTTGAGGTCTATAATGAACTTTTGGCTATAAATATAAAGCTACATGGATGACACATCAACTTAAATATGCCACATAAACAAGTTATAAAAATTAAAAAGTAATTAAGTGAGTTTAAGAGACCCATGTTAGATAAAAGAATTGTACAATGACTTAATTAAACATTTTGAGAAATTACAATGACTTGGTAGTGCCCTTTTAAAAAAAATATTAAACAAAAACTAGTAAACAGTAAAAAGCTTACCCGGGAAATCCCGTATGGAATAGTCAGTATCATCAATGTTGTCACTCTTTATATCACGATGTATGACGTTTAATTTGTCATTCATGTTGTTTTGAAGGCAACTCAAACCTTCTCGAATATCAAAGCATATTTGTATATGTCGAGCCGAAATAAGACTTAGACGTTTCGCAAACAAGCGCACAACTTTCATAAAAAGCATGCTCGTCTCACAACCTTCATCACAAAAGGAGTGAAAATATATTAGCACTATAAACGACTCTTATGTTGGCTTTAATATCCAAATTAATGTAAACGTTATTAACTACTATTTCATTATCTGATGTTGAAAATGACAGAAAGCAATTATAAATAAAAAAATAGATACACTTCAGTCTTCAGGCCATATTATTCACTAATCTCTATACTCATATCATATGTAATTCTATCATTAATATTTGTATAAGAACCTTAATAAAAATATAATAATCTATCTTTTAACTACTAAAACAAAATATGATAAATCTTTAGGCAGATAAATCGCTTATTTCATGAGATCTACAACAATCATAACTAGCAAGATTAAAAACAATAAAAGAAGAAATAAAATGAATACCTGTTTTGAGATCTGGTCATCAGCTACAAGATGGTTGTCATCTACGAAATAGCGGCTGTCGAGTTAAGAGATAAGAATTGTGTTTTATGGTATTTATAATGTGAGAGATGGGCTAGGTTAGCTATAAAAGGCCTTAAACCATATTTTTGTGGGCACTACTGACATATAGTCTAACCAAAACCAGTTTGGCTAAGACAATCTTTTGGAAATAAAAATGGAGTTAATTACATGTTTGGTCCTTGTGGTTTACACGAAATTGTATGTTTGGTCTTATAACGCATTTGATTACATCAATGGTCTTTGTGGTTGTCCAAATTAGGTTGACCGTTTATTTGACCGATTTTCCATCTAATTGAAAGTTAACAGCAGGCGAAAATGACTAATATACCCTCAAGGACCATTTATATAATACTTTTTCTTTTTTCCAATTTTTTTAAATTTATTTTTCTCTTTACATCTACATCTTCATCTTCATACCACCACCATCCACCACTCCCACGACCGTTGGCCACCTTCTGCTGGAAAGATTTCATCAAAAGGCTTTCTTCTTGTTCTTCTTCATTCTCTTAGATTTCCTCCGTTTTAGGTATATCTGATACGATAATCCGCTAAACACCATAGCAACACTCCCCCACTGCTTTCTAGACAAGGGATTCCCTCTAAGTAGTGATGAGATCACAATGCTAACAAACTTACGTGTGGTTGTGATTGTGGTGTTAGTTAATGAACCAAATCGGTTTATGGTAAAAAGCAGGGTCGTCCCATGAATTTTGAGGGCCATGTGCTATTTTGATTATATAGGCCTCTCGAACAACCAGAAAACTGAGTATATGCAAAAATAAGAAACGGATAAATACCTGAAAACATAAAAATAATTGTGTGTGCGTACATATATTTATCACATTAATATTTTGCGGCACATTAAAACCTTTTTATAAAAATGTATATAGAAAATTTCATATAGAAATGAGTTGGACTAATTTTAACAGCACCCGTAAACATTGTTTGAAAAGGTTAATTCTGTGACTCCATTTAAAAAAGAAGTAAAGCCAACCTACAAGGACCGAAGTGTAAACACTAAAAACATTAGGGTGCAAAATGACTATTACTCAAAATAATCATCTTCCTCAACCTATAATACGACTCTGCTTTTGATTTCTTCCTAAACTCCTTTAATTGAACCATGAATCAACTCGGCCCTGCATCATAATACCGGAGGCCCCAAAAATTTTGGGGCCCTGTGCGGTTGTGCACTCTGCACACCCTAAAATCCGGTCCTGGTAAAAAGTATAAAGTTTTGACCAATTGCGCCACATAAACAGTAGTATAAAATATCCCAAGCTGCTTCGGGGTTGTTCTTGCAGAATTGAACTTCGGGGTTGTTCTTGCAGAATTGAACTGCTTGGTATCCACTTGCTTGTGGCCAACCAAACATGAAAATGACGTTGTAAACGGTACCCCACAAGTTCATACTTGTGAGTACAAAATTCGTGTCGGGTTTAGTAGCGTCAAAGTCCTTTGTCGGGTCGGGCCTCCAAATGACTTGGATACTTGATCTTGTACTAGAGCAAGAGAAGTGATGACTTTCTGCACAATTAAAAGTAAACCGTTAACCTTACCGCAGGGCGGACCCTGCGATTAAGCTCCGACGTGAGAGTAAGTACACATGTTTGTCAGAGAATGTCAGAGTATATGTGTGAGCTAATGATTAGACAGAATGTACCTTTTTGGGGTGTGAAATGACCCTTATTTATAGGTAAGCCTAATACTAGGGTTTCCTAGTATTTCGCTTGTAACTGTTGGTGGTCGGAGTGGGTCCCTTGTCGGACAAGGGTCCACGTATAATCGTATTTGCGGCCGCGAGTGTTCTTCCGCAGCCAGTGTTTGTCCGCGGATGCTCTCTGGTGCGGCTGAGAAGATACTCACGTGCGTCTTTGAAATATCCGGAGCATGGCCCTTGTCAGGCTTAGCAGTCCAGCTATTTGTTGTATTGGGCCTGGGCCCATATATGTATATTATGAACTAAGCCCAGTAAGCTTGGTGCTCATATTATACATCATCAAGTCCCCCCAGTCTAGTATGCTTACCGTACGCGGTACAATTATAGCGTGCGGAGAGTATTACTAGACTTAAAGTTCCGTGATCAATTTTTCGTTTACTCCTTCCTTGTTCCGCGTCCTTTGTACCGTTTTGGCAGTTTGTCGTTGGCTACGTGGACTCTTCATGTCCCTTTATCTTCTGCATGATTTGACCGCCTGGGTCCCATATCCAGCTGTTATCATCATCTTTTTACTATGTTTTTGCGTCGTTGATTGGGAAGTGTCTTGGCACGTGTCGTCCCTTACCTTAACCTAACTTAAAAATACCTGGGTTAAAATAAGCGAGTGTGCTTTACTGTTTCTTTTTTCATCTCTTTCACTCTTCCACCATTGTTGATAAATTTCAAGGTTTTCTAGTTGCATAGCCCCCTTTATTCTAGTCTTTCTTCTTGATTCAGGTTAATCTCTCTTCTTCTCTTTTATTATGGGCAGTATTACATCTATCAAATGTGTTCTTACACAAGAACACCTTGATGCCATTTGTGCTAAATATTTTGTTCCCGAGGAAGTCCATCCTCAACTGCCAAGCTCTGATGCCACTATGCATGAAAGACCAGCTGGTAAAGTTGGAATGTACACCCGATTCTTTGATTATGCCAACTATCGTATCCCTTTTTCTACCTTCTTCGTGTCTGTTCTCACCCATTTCCGCATTCCATTTTCCCAATTATCCGTGTTTGGATCTGCCAAGGTTTCTCATTTTGAAATCTTGTGCCGCGTTTGCAATATTGAACCTGATGTCAGTTTGTTTCGCTACTTTTATACACATAATTACAAAAATGGATGGTTTGGGTTCACTAAGCGTCCAAATGTCCGTGCCTGTTATTCCAAGAATTTAGATTCCGTGAAGAATTGGAATGATCATTTTTTTCTGGGTTGATGAGTTTGTGGTTCCTGCCAATGCTCGGTTTAGTTGGTTTTCGGGTTCCAATATTGTCAAGGATCGAGCTCCTGCCCCCTCTAAATATAAATGTGGAGCATGTTCAATACTCTTATTGCTCAAGCCTCTCCGTTCCTTAGGTTCCCGGAAGAATTTCTTTGCTGGGTTGGCATAAGCCGTAATTACCTTTTGAATAAAGATACTTATCCCCGCTTTGAGTATGAGGACGGAGAGGGTGGGTTCTACTTTCCGTATGCACCTTGATTATTGTTTACATTTTTACTGTTTTTCTTGTTTTCTTATCCTTTTTTCCCTGTTGTTTTTTTTGTAGTGATGGATTTGAATGCTTTCATCCGCACCGCTGATCCCCGCAAGGTGAGGGTTGTTGAGAGACCCAGAGCTGAAAATGAGAGACCTATTGTTACCGTGGCCAAACACCGCACCGTGACCCTACTTCCGACCTCCGTGGTTCGTTCCTCCGGAGAGTTGTCGGCTAGTGTGGTATGGGGAATTTGTTGGAGATGAAGGGTTGGTGATGGTGGGATTCAAGGATTTGATTCGCGTTGGTCAGGAAATTGATGAGCATCGTGCCTGTGACCGAACCTGTTGAAGCTGCAGTTCCTAAGCCCAAGCGTTCGAAGAAGTAGAGAGTAATCTATGACAGTGAAGGGCTGCCTGTCGCTTCCCATCCACCCAAAAGATTAAGGGCCAATTATGGGACTGCTGGTGGTTCCGTCACTGGAGGTAAGTCTCTTAGTGCTCTTAACAGGTTGCTTCAAGATTCTCGCTTAACGGTAGAGCAGGGTGTTCCAGCTCTTCCTACCTTACCCTTTATTACTTCTTCCGTGACAGCTTCACCTTTGGAGGAGGGCGGAGATCGTACTGACTCCGTGACTGGCCCCTCCTTGCGAACCATAGGTCCTTCCGCAAGGTTTGTAGTCCTCTCTGATTATTCATCACTCAGGGCAATTCTGGGGTCTGAAAGTTGGCTTCTCTTGTAGGTTATGCTGCTCAGGTTAGACTGAGGCTATTACTGTTGCTTTACCACGGTGTGCCATTTGTTTGAATTAGAAAAGATAAGGTGCACCGCATTCCGTCCGTTTTTGGTTCTTAAGGCTCAATCTGAGAGAGGAATGTACTTTAGTCTTTTTACAGGGAGATCGGGTAGTGGTTTTGATGCCGGGAGCATCCGTGCGGAGGAGACTGTAGGTGCCGGCTCAGAGGAAATCTATGTTCCTGAGTGGACGGTGACCAAGGGTTTTGAGATGAATGATGGGCGTTTGTGTGCCAATATGATTGATCACTTCACTCCTCCTGCCTTTTTCAAAACTGTCCGCGGAATGGAGCATGAGCAATTATTTACTGAGTTCAATGTATCAGCCGCTCGTAATTTGAGTTTGAGCTCCGAGGTAAGGATGCGTGCGGAGTATAACATCTTGGAGAAGAGGAAATAGAGATCTCTAGCGGAGGAGAAAAATATTTTGTTGGAGGCGAAGGACAAAGAGATTGAAGATTTGAAGTCTCAATTGCTCAAGGCAAAGGAGGAGTCCGCGGAGGTAACCCAACTCCGTGCTCAGGTTTCTGGCCTTGAGGCCACCGAGAACTCACTTCGAGGCGAAGTTGCTTCCGCCAAAGACCACAACGTCCTTCTTGAGCAAGAATGTAATTCTTTAAAGCTAAAAGTGACGGGCCTTGAGTCTACTATTGCTGAAAAAGATCATGAGCTTTCTGACTTAGGAGCGTCTTCTTCTTCCTTGAAGTCCCAGAACCAAAGTCTTGTTGATCAGGTATAGTTTTTCATTCTTAACTATTTTCTTCACAATTTTGTATTCTCCTCTCCTCACGTATATATATATTTTTTAGGTGCATGAGCTGGAAATTTCTTCCACGGACCTCCGTGAGAAGCTGGAGATGTATGAGGGGAGCTTGAAACAGTTAGAGGAATTTCAAGACAATCTTATGGGACCTCTCAGGACTAGGTTGGCCGAGATCGATGCTGATTTTACCCGGTGTTGTATGCGCTTTCAGGAGAGTTTCCATCCGCATCTCCTCAATGTCGTTGCGGGGCGAAGATGGTTACTGACTCATGGGATGAAGCTTCTCGTAGTTAAGTGTCTGAATTCAAATGAGTATATGGAAGCTCTTGGTCATGCCTTTGGTCGTGCAATAGAGAAAGGGATGCAGGAGGGCCTAGCCGCAGGGATTGAGCATGGGCAGGCCGGCAGAAGTTTGACTGATCTTGAGGCTTATATTCCCTCTGCGGAGGATGATTTTAACTCTGCTATCCGTGATCTCCGTGACCTCGACTTTCCGCTTCTTAAAGAGCTTTCCGACAAGAAGGATGCCAGTACTTGGGATATTATGGATCTTCTTCGTTTGGACGACACCGTGGCTGAGACCTTAGGTATGACCGATCTTCAACCCGATGTTAATCAGCTAATGGTTCCCGTCCACCATAAGCAGGATAGGGTCGTAATTGGGAGCCAAGCTTTGTCCGTTGCTTTGGATATTTGCCGTGGGCGAGTGGAAAAAATGGAAAGGAATCTTGTTGAACGTCTCCCCTTTTTGAAAGACGTATTTGTGTCCATTGAAGGCGCCACGTGGTCGTGGGTTCGAGTCCCACGGAAGGCGCCACTTGTTAGTACAAAATTCGTGTCGGGTTTAGTAGCGTCAAAGTCCTTTGTCGGGTCGGGCCTCCAAATGACTTGGATACTTGATCTTGTACTAGAGCAAGAGAAGTGATGACTTTCTGCACAATTAAAAGTAAACCGTTAGCTTTACCGCAGGGCGGACCCTGCGATTAAGCTCCGGCGTGAGAGTAAGTACACATGTTTGTCAGAGAATGTCAGAGTATATGTGTGAGTTAATGATTAGACAGAATGTACCTTTTTGGGGTGTGAAATGACCCCTATTTATAGGTAAGCCTAATACTAGGGTTTTCTAGTATTTCGCTTGTAACTGTTGGTGGTCGGAGTGGGTCCCTTGTCGGACAAGGGTCCACGTATAATCGTATTTGCGGCCGCGAGTGTTCTTCCGCGGTCAGTGTTTGTCTGCGGATGCGCTCTGGTGCGGCTGAGAAGATACTCACGTGCGTCTTTGAAATATCCGGAGCATGGCCTTTGTCAGGCTTAGCAGTCCAGCTATTTGTTGTATTGGGCCTGGGCCCATATATGTATATTATGAACTAAGCCGAGTAAGCTTGGTGCTCATATTATACATCATCAATACCTAACATCATATCCCATGCATTTGTTTTCAGGGACCTGCAATATTAAGTAATTGCCTTCAGTAGTCGTTATATTACATGCAAATTGGTCAACGAGGTTTTGTAAATAGATCAGTGGCAATCTAAACCATTTATTTGAGAACGGGTCATTTCGGGTAAACTGCTTCATATAAATGGACACGTTTGATCTGACCCAATATGACCCGTTACCCAATTAATCCCAGTTTATCACCTCTTAGCACTAATATTCATGAGAATTGAAAGCTTATTGAATATATACCTTGCCGAGATTGAATCTTGAGTGGCATTTGTGAAACCATCAAACACCAGGTTTAAAAAACAAAGTCCATATCCAGGTGGGGCGTTTGGATTAGCCAGCTTGTTTATGGTCTTCGAGCTAGTCTGAGTGAAATAAAGGCATTACATGCTTGATAAACTATTATTCGTGATTGTGATTCATCTTAATTAAAATTATCTTGATTCACCTTTGCCAATGCACCCTCTTCCTAAGCTCCTCCATGATGGCATTATCAGGGTTTATCTCCATTGTCTTCTTGCTTGACATGTAAGAATCCATGCTACTGTCCCTAAGAGCCTGGGCCTTCATGATCCTCTCCATGTTTGCCGTCCACCCATACTCGCCAGTCACCAAACAACAGGGGGAATCCTCAATTCTATCAGAAACCACAACTTTCTCCACTTTGCAAAGTTTCTCGAATGATTTCTTCTTTTCTTCCCTCTTTTGCTTCTCTTCCTCTGTTTCGTCTTCGAGCTTCAATCCTTCTTTTGTTGCAGACACAAGCTTCTTTCCATCGTATTCCTTTGGCTGTCCAACTGCATACTCATCAATAGTGTCCACGATGAATAGCACTTCATAACCTTTCTTCTTGAACTTCACCAAGAATGGAGAGTTCTCAATTGCCTTCTTGCTCTCACCAGTGATGTGGTAGATATCCTTCTGTCCCTCCTTCATTTAACAGTCCTTCAAGCTGGTCAATTCATCACCACTCTTGGTTGAATGGTATCGGAGCAAATCAACTATCTTAGACCTGTTCTGGCTGTCCTCATGGATACCTAATTTCAAATTCTTAGAGAAAGCCTCATAAAATTTGTTGTAGGCATCCTTGTTCTCGGCAATCTCGTTGAACATCTCGATGCATTTCTTGACAAGATTCTTCCTGATAGATCTAAACGAAAAATCCCATCATAACTCATTAACTCATTTGGAGTGTTTTAAAGATCGAAAAGAATATGAGTTTTTGTTTCGTGTAAAGAGGGAAACACACAAACAAGAAACCCACTTATAACAGTGATCGTCGGCGCTGGTGTTTGAATCGTGGTTGTTATGCGGCTGGTCAGGTCATAATGTTAGATACGGGCTAGGTTAGCTAAGTTTTTTTGCCACTACTGATATATATAGTCTAACAAAAAACAGTTTGGCTAGATGGTTTTACAGCTAAGACGAACTTTTGGAAATAAAAATGTACTAACGTATAACCAATCAGATCTTTACTAATAGTGATGACGTATAATAGGTGTACCAGGCCTTTGGCCTGAGCCATATCATTACAACGGCCCCCCGGCCCAACCAAGCAAATAACACTCTCCGCGGAAAAGTCCAGTTCCGTAGTGGACGGCGCGGAAAAAGCAAGCCGGACGTGACAAATCTTCCGCGGACCAGCAGACGTCCGCGGAAGAGAATTAGCGTCCGCATAACACGATTACAAGCGGATCCTTATCCAAATAAGGGTCCCACTTCGGCCTACTAACAGAAATAAGCGAAATATCAGGAAAACCTAATATTTGGCTTGCCTATAAAAAGGGTTACTCTGACACCCCACAAAGGTACATTTTGTCCTATCATTAACACACACACATACTCTGACATTCTCTGATTCTCTGACAAACATGTATACTTACTCTCACGCCGGAGCTTAATCGCGGGGTCCGCCCTGCGGTAAGGCTAACGGTTTACTCTCATTTGTGCAGATCACCTCTTCATTACTTGGATTAGTACAAGATCTACATCATAGCCCACTCGCCGGGTCCAACCCACTAAGTGATCTAGACTCATATTTACTCCTATACTCTTTTTGTACTAACAAGTTGGCGCCATCCGTGGGACCGATATAACTGCGTTCCTTGAAAATACTCACCATGAGCAATCACGAACAACCTACCCCTAGCCATCCCAAGTCTGATGTGCGGAATACGGTAGGGAAGAACAAACAAACCCCCCAGGGCTCCGCGAGAACTACATCCGCTGTAAAAAGTGTTACTAGCAGATAAAGGTAATATGGTTTAAAATCTCTGTCCTACAACGTATATGTAGCACATTATTAACCGTCTCAACTTGTTGAAGTGACTTTGAGGAAAACCAAACTGAACCGAAAACCGACTTTGAGGGAAACATGAATCATAGTGAACCGAGCCAAATCGAAACCGAACTAACCGGTTCGGTTAGGTTTAAATGGTTTTGGCCCGAGCCAAACCGAAAACCATAAATATATACAAATTGAAAACCGAACCGAGTAAGGTCATCTAGGATTAGTCTAATATGCTTTAAAGTGACTCCTTTGGCATGGAAAGCAGTCTCTCTTTAGGTTGGGCCTTAATAACTCTACCAGGTAGAAGAGGCAACATGGAGTAATCAGAACTGAGGTTGGGCGACTTACAAACTAATGGGTTACTTATGTTGCAGAAGTTACACTATTGCAGAAAATGAACGAAGGTTTCTAATTAAAACAAGTTGGGGTGGCTCAGTGGCTGTACTGATCACAAATATATTGTTGGCGACTTTTGATTTGTTTTAACATATACGCATTGATAAAGCGTTTCCAATCCAATTATTATTGTTTACATTCTAATGCAAGGTCAACAAATCTGTAGACTATATCTGAATGCAATGATTGATACATATATAGATGTTGCACTCAGTTAATTTGCAAATACAAATTTGAACGATGAATAAAAATGTTTATGACTTGGTATTGGGCGAGAAGTCATTGAGAACTAATTGAGTGCATTAGTGCTGATAAGGTGGTGAGAACTTCCTAAGTGATCAGCATCAATCAAACCTCTAAACGATGATTTCGTTGGCCAACTATAAGAAATCTGCTATAATTTGTTGAGACTTGAGACGACTGAGAAGAGAAGTGT
Source organism: Tanacetum coccineum (assembly GCA_026074375.1). Taxonomy (NCBI): domain Eukaryota; kingdom Viridiplantae; phylum Streptophyta; class Magnoliopsida; order Asterales; family Asteraceae; genus Tanacetum; species Tanacetum coccineum. The sequence goes on from BQNB010140955.1 coordinate 10,483, forward strand.
TGCAGCAACTCTGAATTTTCGTTTTTACAGAATTAATGTACATACTGTTACAGTGTTACCCTTTGACGCCCTTACACCTTACTGGATCATCATGACAAACTTTTATGATAGATAACAGAATTCCCCCCTTCTAGCAATTACAAATCATTTGTAATTAGCTTATCTTTTTCGTATTGTTTCTGGCACTAATAAAACCATTCGACGATGTTGACTTCAGAACTTTATACGAAATTTGTTTCTCATTGCAAACCATTAGTTTTTATGAACCTACAACAATTTTGATCTTTTGATTAGCTAAAAACATGACCTTTAAGAAGCTGATAACCCTTTGATGATTACAACCTTGAACCATTTGCATTGGTCTACTATCAAACTTTGCTTTTCTCATAAGCTTGCAAGTTGTAACAATAGAAGAAGATAGGATGATTTGGACCCTAGGAATCAATGAAACATATTCCATGCTCAGACTTATCATTGACATAAGTATACCCGATATTGTAATATTCAACTTGGGTAATTCCTTATTCACTAAATTAGTTAATTATTGGTATGAAGGGTTTCATGTCTTTGTTCAAAGATTATTGGAAATCATTGGTCCTGACACTATGAAGTTAGACTTCGAGGAACGAATCAGTAGTCAATGATTTAGTTAATTGTACTTGCACTTGATGTCAAATGGAAGTCATTTAAGAAAATATGGATCCACAAGAAGCTTATTTTCAAACAAATAAACCATTAAGAAAACAAAGAACATCAGCAGTAGCCGTAGAAAATGTATCTCGCCCCTAAAATATATTTCCTAAATCACCATCTGATTGAATCCTAAAATAACAACTGTCTAAAACAATCCCTAGCATGTTGAAAAAACCAGTATACTGCCCTTATACGTTGCTTCACTTTTTGTGGACACGAACTTAACCTCAATAAGCTGGAGCACATTCTCTCGGGTATGAAGAATCTGATAATGAAAAAAAATAATCATCCGGAATTAGTAGAGAGTGACTCGCGTGGGAGTTTGAAAACAGGTGGAAAAATGAACCGGATAGGTAACTGGTCGAGTTGGGCCATCCACAAACACTTAATTTATACTGTATTTGACTTTCTAAAAGCCAATGTGTTGGGGTATCGACCCACTAGTGGCCCCACACCGACTAGTCCCACAATCAACACGTGAGAGGTAAATCGCGTAAAACAATGATTAAAGGACACGAGGAAACAGATCGAACCCATGATCTTCCCATTATGCTATGACAATAGTGCAATAAAAATAAGAACTTTATAGGATAAAAAGCGATTTTAAATGCTGTTTTAATATATTTTGGAGGACTATCACCCGTTTGACCCTCTCAACCAATTTGACCCATTTCCTTTTTAGTTATATATTTTTGTGCTGAATCCAAATTGACCTATTTGTATATAAACTGGTCGAAATGGCCACATCTACTAGAAACCGTTTGTTCATAATAAATAATGAGCCAGGATGAATTACCTTGGGGATACTGGGTTGCACTTGATGCGCCATATAGTGGAGCTAATGGCTCATAAGGGGTTTCCTGGTTCTGTAAGAATGAACAAAATAAAAATATTAGCCCGTGCAAACAATAACATCTATTTTTATACTAAACTAAGTCCCTTCATTCCCCCTTTTGTGGGTCCCATCACCAATTTGGTGCAAAGAAGCACATTTCATTTCTTATTTAATCAGTTTTTGGACGAGAACCACAGATGAGAATTATGTTTTTCTAAACCACCAAATAAAAGTGATAAATTACTGAAATTGGAACTAAACTAATTGTCGATCAGTGAAGCGAAACATGAATTGTACTTACATTAGCAGTGGAGTAATGCATTGTCAATCGTACTTCACCAGCATGCCTGTATTATTAGACAAGTTTCACGTTAGAAAATTATGAACTCCCTAAAAGTTACTAATGTGTAATGAAGAGTGTAAAAAGTTAATTGAGGTTCAAATGTGAAGTATTTTGTACTAAGTCGCACACCAAATATTATCCAGTTAATTCTTTCAAGCAATTCTAGTTTTTGCAGTGCAAGATGTTAAATGATACACAAACCTGCCAGTTTTAGACTGCAATGGCCAAGAGCTATCATCATAACCATTAGAAAGAACCTTAGCCAACTGGATCCTATACATCACAAGAAACCATATATAGAAAAGAAAAGTGTCAGTCTGAATTTATCAAGCCAAAACATCAATAAACCAATACCAACTCGAAAACGCACACAAAAGAAGAGAAGCAATTACTTTCCACTGCCAATAAAGTCATCATTTGTAAAACGTTTCTTATTCCAAACGCTTATATTCAACTCTCCTAATCCTTCAATCACACTGTACACAAACTTTTCTTGAAATGTCGGGTTCTTGCCTCCATCTGTTATACGAATTCCAATCATTCAAATTTTTGATCAGTCATTTAGTTGTGAGGTCTTTGAGCGCCAAACAATGTTAGCACATGTACTTACATTAACAAAGAGTGAGAAAGAATACCTTTGCAAACACAAGTGCGTGATTTGTAACTTCCATATTCAACACAAACATACGGATCTTGCTTTGATATCCATTCATTGTATTTCAGATTGTTGCATCCAACCACTGCATATTTTATGCAAATAGAAATTATACTCAAGGAAAAATACACTTTCAAACTACACAGAAACTTATCAAACATTGACGTAATTCTCATTATCAGTATACAATTTCTATTTTATTACCATTTGATATAACTAAGGTACCTATTTAATTTTTACCATATGACTATCAGATTATGTAACTAACTTTTTTTAACCATTTGATTACTTTTGTTTCTAACAATGCATGGATAGCATATACTATGTTTTTTCAATAATATGAGAGTGTTTTTTCATGATATGCTAACAAGATAAGAGTTGCATGGTTAGGTGATATAGTAAAAATAAACGCTTTGTGACAAAAAACATGAAAGTTTGTTACTAATATGATGCAATATATATGCAAATATCGATTAATTAAGAATGAAAGAAGAAAAGTAAACACAGGTACCAGTAACTTCAAGAACATTGCCGCGAAGGCTGTGATTCTCCATTGACGAAGATAGCAGAAGGTTGATGATATAACGTGAGTGTTTCTTAGCTAATAATAATTGCAAAAAAAAGAAAGAAAACAAGGTTGCATATGGGTCTTTGTTAAATAGGCCTAAGAATCCTAATTCTAGACCAACTTGAAGTAATTTTTCCTAATTAAATAGATAAAGTTTCCTATTAAGATAAACATAAGATAGAATTTTATAGTAATTAAATTGTAATTATGCAACCAAATTGATTTTGAATATTTATACAAGTCTATTTTTTAACATCTGATGAAACCCACCCAAAACAAGCATGGTCAGTTGGTTTTTGTAGTCGAGCTGATCATTTGAAAATTTAGAACTTAAGCATTTAACCAATCGCATCTTCTACTATTGATAAGTTCCTGATTGACATATAAAGTTCGATTGAAATGACCTGTTTGACAATCCAAATCGACCCATTTATCTCAGTTTTCATGATCTCCCACCGGGCAAGTGGTGGAGCGTGTACGACCAAAATCTTTTGTTTGGGCAATTATAGGGAAATTAATGCAGATCTCATAAATTTCATCTTTGGAGTTAATAACCGTGTAGTATTTTGCAGGTTAGAATATAATTGGCATGCTAAAACCGGTACTCTTTTAGTTTTAGGCATAAACTTGTTGTATTTAGAGTGAAATTTTGTCTTGCTCAAAATGACCTGGCCAAGTTACTTTGGTCTGACAGATGTAATTAGTTTTAATAGCCCATGAACACCCTACTTACAACACATTCATTCGTAAGCAAAAAAGAAAAAAGAAAAATCAGTAACCCAACTAAATAGGAGTAATAACGAGTAAAAGAACACATTCCTAAATCACCACTTAAGTGGTTCCTAACAAACTGTAACTAAATCCATCTTTACTGTTCGCCTATTACAAATGTATGGACACGGTTACATAAGTCTGCAACGAAATGCAATAAACTCTAAATACATGAAATATATTTGATTTTAAAAATATTCAGGAGTTAAACTTTTGTACGAACTATACACGGTCATATAAACATAAACCCGTAACATAGTGCGGTAAGCAAATACCTCGTTTACTTACATTGGTCGTTCAAGAAATACATATATACATTACTTTTGTAATTTGGTGAAACTGTATGTGTTGTATTCCTCAAATCATACGTATAAATAGTTACAAGATACGCTTGAGCCCATAAAATTACAGCTCATCCCATAAATGTATAGCTAAGGATATGACTAATTGATTGGCAAGAGATATGTGTTAACAACTAATTGATTACTAATTGATTGGCAAGAGATATGTGTTAGCCTCAAAATATTGAGCCGAACTGAAAGTTCGTTCATTACGTGTACGAGTCTCGGTCATTTAATTAGTTAATGTTGTAATAGTATAATATCGGGAATCGGACTCGATAGTTAATCTAATATTGTATATGTTTCGGGTTTAATCTCAAGCAAAACCCGAGCCCGGGTCCTAGTTAAATATCCCGCGCGTCATTTAACGCAACGGGGTATATAAACTATTTTCTATTTTAGAAAAGAGTTAGTTGTTCATTCTAAAATAATTTTTCCTTTTCCTATTTTCTCTCATCTCTCTCTCTTTATTCTTTCTCTCTCTACAAAACAACTCACTATCTTTCTCTTTTCTAGATCAAATTCGTGTATGATATATATGTTATGAAGTGTTAACGGGATCCTACAATTGGTATCAGAGCTACGTGTGGATTTGTGGTTGATTCATGTGGTAAAAAAGCTCAAATTCGTCCTTAATTTGGCTTAGAACAACCCACGGCTCAAAATTTTATTTGGGCTTGGTTGTTGGTTAATCTTGCTCTCTACTTGTTCTACACATCAAAAGGTTAGAGTGCTTCAAATTTCGTGTGTTAAACATGCTCCTAGCTCGAATTATAAGCAAACAAAGTAAGGTGTTCTTCGTGGAGAGTTGCTTCGTATTTTTTGATCCAGGAAGAAACACATGTTATAGGAAGGTTAATCTTCTTACACCATCATTGTATTACATGTTTTAGCTTTCTTTCGTGGTTAAAAAACCTAATATGGATTGATTTAAGTGAATTCGAGCAAGTGTTCTTCGTGGAGGTTTGCGTTTTATATTATTTTTCTAGGCAGCGAGTTGACAGGTTAGGGGACAAGATCCGTATTTTTAGGAAAAGGTAAAAGGCTGTTTGACTTGGTCAAAGGCGAGTTGCTTATTTTAGATAAAATTATTCGGCGATTTGCTTGTTAACACGGCGGTTTGCCAAGATTAGTGGCGAGTTGCTCTTTATGGTGGCGGTTTGACAGGTTTAAAGGCGAGTTGCTTTTTAAATTGTGCAAAAAAATAAAACGTTACCATGGCCAAAAATTGAAAATCCACGGCGAGTTAGTAAAAACAAGGCGGCGAGTTACAAGTACTAAACGGCGAGTTACCAGTATATACGGCGGTTTGCTAAAGTAATTTTGGCAGCGGTTTGAAGAAAAAATCTAGGCAGCGAGTTGGTTTAGTTTAGGCAGCGAATTGGTCAAAACAAGCGGCGAGTTAACAGATTCCACGGCGAGTTACCACATAAGGCCGACGATTTAAGTGAAAAAAAAACTAAGCAGCGAGTTACTAAGTTAAACGGCGGTTTGGTTATGTTAAGTGGCGGTTTGCTTAGGATTTTGGCAGCGGTTTGGTGCTAATTTAAGAGGCGGTTTGCTTAGGTTATTGGCGGCGGTTTGCTTACTATTTCAAGTAACATTTCGTCCTAGACAAATTGGACTTTGGACTTTAATCGACAAACATTAAACCTAATCTAAGCATAATAACAAACCATAAACAAAGGACTTAACGGACTAATCTAACAACAAACAAACCATTAACAACAAACGATCATTCATTCACGGTTATCTAGTGATTTTGTAAAATCCCGTTAATCATTTATCGGTTTTAATCATAGACGAGTAAAATCCCGTGAACGTGTATTGCATACATAACCACAACTTCAACCACATCACATCCACTTAAGATCCATCAAATATTTCACACTTCATAATACATATTCATTCATTCATCATGTCTACTCCAGTCAACACATTCTCAACAGATAGTCAAATGCACAACAATATCATGGCAGCTGGTTCAAAAGATCGTCCACCAATGCTTAGACCAGGAAGATATTCACAGTGGAGATCACATTTTCTACGGTACATTGACACGAAACCAAATGGTGAGGGACTTAGGAAAAGCATACTAATTGGTCCCTACGTGCCATCTACTGTACTAGTTCAAGCTGTTGCTGCAACGGAAGGTAATCCTGCAGTACAACAACATACAACAATTGAAACAGTATTGAACATGACTCCAGAGAACAAAGAACACTTTCTGTCTGAAAAAGAAGCAATTTTCTTGCTTTTAACTGGTATTGGAGATGAAATCTATTCCACTATTGATGCTTGCAATACGGCCAATGAAATGTGGATAGCCATTGAAAGGCTACAACAGGGTGAATCATTGAACGTGCAAGATGTAAAAACTAATCTGTTCTAGGAATTTGGGAAGTTTATTTCTCGAGATGGAGAATCAATGGAGTCGTATTACTCACGGTTTTATAAACTGATGAATGAGTTAACAAGGAACAACTTGCAAGTTACTACAATGCAAATGAATGTTCAATTTCTTCAACAACTTCAACCAGAATGGTCAAGATTTGTGACGGTGGTCAAGCTTTGTGACGGTGGTCAAGCAATCAAAAGAAATAGACACCATCTCATATCACACACTTTTTGACATTCTAAAGCAGTATCA
>BQNB010140956.1:0-17338 GCA_026074375.1 Tanacetum coccineum
CTCTTAAAGATTTGATAGTATCCTTCAACTTATAGATGGTCTTGTCTTTATCTTGTAGCTGAGCTTTCAAATCATTTATTTCAAAATATCCTTAATATTCAACATCATTTTGATTAATGCAAGATTCATCGTTTTGAAAAACTTCTTGTTTTAATTGCATTGACACTTCGAGAGAAATACAATGTTTTTCAAGTTGTGAGTGATTTTTCAAAAGATCATTATATGCTTGTTTTGATTTGGAAAGCTCAACATCAAGATTCAAACACTTTTCACACGAATCACATTTAGCATTTCCATATTCACATAATTATTATTCAAAGACATAGAATTCATCACAGTTATCAGAACATCTTGAGACATGATTTTTTATAAGAGTCGATCATTTTCCAAAAGAATTTCTTTCTTAACAATTTCCAAACATTTTTTATCAACTGAAAACTGTTAAACAGACTCTTCCATTTGATCAAAAACTATTTGTACTTCCGTTATTTCATTTAGAAGATCTTTATCAAACACATTGAAGATGTCTTTTAAAGATTTTAGAAATGGAATAATTTCATTGTTAAAAATAGTTTTTGTATGTTCAAACCCCCATTCACCTTCTTTAAGAGCACTAGGTGTTATCCTCTTCTTTACTAATGAGTCAAACTAGGTGAGGTGAAATTTAAGCTTTTTAAGTCTTTCATTCACCAAACTCACCTAAGTTAGTTCACTGGGAACATTCACTATGATAGGGGGTGTGTAAGAAGGTTCAATGGTAGGATTGAGCGTATGAAACCAAAACGCTTGTTCAGCCGATAATTCTTGTTGTAGAGAAAAACCTTTTCCAAAATCATCAGTTAGGCTATTTAATTTTTCATAATCGATATGTTTATGAGAAATTTTCTTTGCAATAACTTCAGGATCCTTTGCCTTTTCAAACATTTTTGATCGACTCTCTTCTTCCAAAATCAATGTTTCTTCATCATTAATCACAGGCATAGCAACATTTGTTTTAGACATAACAGCACCATCATACAAGGTTGGTTTTATCCGCTGAGCTTTCTTAAGATAAAACGGATTTTGATAACCTAGAGTTTGTTTGTGTGTATTATCATAAAACTCTTATGGCTTAGTTAACATGTGTACTGTTTGAGCAGATTAACCCACTTTATAAACAATATTATCAAGTTCTTGAATCTTCTTTTCCAAATCAATTTCATTTTCCAAATATTTATTTTCTTTTTCTTTGTATTCATTTTTGAAAACTGTAAAAGTTTTGAATAAAGATTCTTTTTCTTTGATTGGTGTAGAAATATTTTGCTCAAGTGAGTCAATTTGTTCTTTAAGTGCAAGTTTCTCTCTAATCATATCATCCATTTGAGAATCAATCATTTTTTCACGACTACTTAAATCAATATTAAGACGTTGTTCAACAATTTTAATCCTTTCCTTATATCTCTCAGGCTCAACGGTTATTGATTCATTATTCTATTCCTTATTAGTCTTTTCCTAATTATTTACATGATTAATCATTTGTTCGAACATTTGTTCAATCACAGATAAAATCATTGAATCTTGTTGTGCTTGTAAATTAATATCTTGAATTGTTGCATGTTGTGTTTCTTGAAAATATTGAGAATATGGAATGATATTGCTATCACTAGATATCTCATTATCTGTAAAATCCATAACTGGTAATTGTTCAAAATCCTGCAATACATGCACACTTTGATTATCCATATCATTCTAATAGGTTTCAGAATTAGGTACCTCTAAGATAACATCAAAACCATAGTTGGAAATGTTGGCCATAAGAATCGCTTGTGCAGTCGAGAGATCATCATAGTCAGAATCATAAGTATCAAGATCATCAGTCTAGAAAGTAGCATTGTGAGGAATGACTATCTGGGCTTGACTTGCTAAAATTCCTGGATCTACAAGAAATGCGAGTTGCTCCTCATCCAATATTTGTCTAGCTTCCTGAGCGTCGCAGTACAGAGGATCTTATTGATTGAAAAGCCACTTATTTGTTAGCTGTGAATGTTATCAAGGATTTGTGAGCAACACCCAGATAAGGCAATATATTCAGCCTCTGTACTTGATATGGCAGTGCTCTTTTGCATCTTTGACGACCAACTAACAAGTTTGTCACCTAAGAACTGAGCACTTCCCGATGTACTACGTCTATGTCCTGACACCTCGCGTGATCGGCATTTGCATAAGCTATGAGTGACATATCGGTATCCTTCGAGTACCATAGACCCATGTTAATGGTTCACCATTTGAGGATCGAAAGATCCATTTCACCACTTGTAAGTGTTTTTTGGTAGGCTTAGCCTGATACCGGGCCACATAGCAGGGGAAAAATAGTTAAGGTCGGTCTGCTGGCTGTAAGGATACATTAAGGAATTCACCAATCATGCCACGGTAAAGTGTAGCATCAACTTGTTTCCCCTGTAGATCTTCATCTAGTTTTTTGTTTTCAATCATGGGTGTGTCGACAGAATCAGTAGAATGCAAACCATATTTTTTAAAAATTTCAAAAGCATATTTAGATTGGTTTATAAAGATGCCTCTAGGACTTTGAGATATTTGTAATCCTATAAAAGAATGACATTTGCCCCACTTCAGCGACATCTGAACTTATTGGTCATCTGATTAGCAAACTCATCACACATGGCAGTATTAGTGGATGCAAATATTATATCGTCAACATAAATTTGTACCAGTAATATGTCGTTTCCAGCATGCCGTGTGAAGAGTGTTGGATCAACTGCACCTTTGGAGAATTGTTGAGAGATAAGGAAGCTTGACAGCATATCATACCATGCACGTGGTGCTTGTTTTAGACCGTAAAGAGCCTTTTTGAGCTTGTACACATGCGATGGGTTATCCTGATCAACAAATCCTTCTGGTTGAGAAACATAGACCTCTTCTTTGAGCTCGCCATTCAAGAAAGCCGTTTTGACGTCCATTTGGTAGATTGTCATATTCTTGTGAGCGACATTTGCTACGAAGATACGAATGGCCTCTATTCTAGCAACCGGTGCAAATGATTCCTCGAAATCGATTCCTTCTTCTTGTCTGAATCCTTGAGCAACTAGTCGAGCCTTATTCTTTAGTACCCCGCCAGATTCATCTGTTTTGACCTTATAAATCCATTTGAGTTTGATCAAGAACACGTTATCTGGACACGACACCAATTCCTAAACTTCAAGTCTTTCAAATTCATGAATTTCTTCTTGCATTGCATCGATCCATGACGGTTCGGTCATTGCTTGTTTGAAGTTCTTTGGTTCTACTGAAGTTAGGAAGGCATCAAAATAACACCACATGGCATCAGTTTTAAGTTGCTTCCTTGTAGATACAGAGCGAGAAGGATCACCGATCACGTTTGCTATAGGATAATCCTTAGTCCATCTACCAAGGTGTTCAAATAGAGTGTGGATTAGTCTCACATTAGATGATGATCCATGAGAAGTCGGGTCTTTATTAGGAGATTCATTAAGAGGATCATCATGAAATGTTGGCGTTTTTGGTGATTCTTTAAAACTTTGAGAAATGATTGGAGACTGTTTATGTTCTTGTGATGAAGGAATACTTGTTGATGGAGCATCCTGGTCAATGAAAGTTGAGACAAGAGAATCAGCTAATACTTAAGCTCTTAGAGCAGCATCTTCTTGAACTGGAGAGACAGCAATTGTTGGAGGATTATAGTATTCATCGAACATTGGTTGAAACAAATGATCCCAATCATCTCTTATTAGTGGCAAGCAAGGTTATTGAGGAACAGGATTTGAACCGAGTCATGTACTAGATGTAGCAGGAGTCATATAATGAAGTGATGGTCCTGAACTGAATTGTTCATAACCCATTGTTGTTAGCTCATCGAACGTTACATGAATCATTTCTGAAATTATTTGGGTCCTTCTGTTGTAGATTCTGAATGCTTTCTTTGCAGTCTTGTAACCAATGAAAAAATCCCATGTCTACTTTTGCATCAATTTACCCAGGATCCGCATGGTCATTGGTAGGGTTAACAAAGTGAACAAGACATGAAAAGTAATGATAAGTCCAGTTTCTTGTCTTGCATAAGCTCGTATGGAGTGTTGTTGTATCAGAGATGTATCAAAGAACAGTTTTGGGTAGAACAAGCTCTATTGATAGCTTCGGCCCAGAGAAATAATGGAGCATTAGAAAATAACAGCATTGTTCGAGCAGCTTCTACAAGAGTCCGATTTCTCCTTTCGACAACACCGTTCTGTTGAGAAGTGCGAGCTACAAAAGTTTGATGCGTGATGCCAACATTTTCATACCATTCACGAAGTGTCTGATTGACAAATTCGGTTCCATTATCTGTTCGAACATTCCGGACTGTAGCTTTTAAACGAACTTGAATGTTTTTAATACATTTGATGATGGCCGCATGAGCTTCATATTTTATCTTTAAAAATTTGACCCAAGTAAAACTTGAGTAATCTTCGACTATCACTAAGATACATATTTTCCTGTTAATACTAGCCACACGCATCGGGCGACACAAATCCATATGCAAAAGTTATAGTTTTGTCTTGGTTAGTGTCTTCAGCTTTTGGTTGATGAGAGGATTTTTTGCTTTTCCCTAATGCACATGCTAAAAACAAATGATCTTTCTGAAATTTAATCCTAGGAATTCCTCGTGCAAGACCGTCTTTATCTAGCTTATTCAAAGTGCCAAAGTTGAGATGAGATAATCGATGGTGCCATAACCAGCTCTTAGTCTTTGACGCTTTGGATAGAAGACAGATCGAAGATGATTTAAGCAGGTCATCAAGAGAAATTATGTACAAATTTTGTGTCTTGGGACCCTAAAAGTAGATCAACACCTTCTAAATTACGAATAAAAGAAGTGTTTTTCTGAAATGCAACTTCAAGATCCGCATCACAAAATTGTTCAACAGAAAACAAGTTATGTCCAACCCCCTAACGTAGTATACCCTTGAGATAACAACATTTCCCAGCTGATAGTCACCATACCCCATAATCCTTGCAATCTGGTCGTTCCCGAATCTAACAGTACCCAGAAATTTACTGACAAAGTTCATGAGCTGAGAGCGATTCCCTGTCATGTGTTTTGAACATCCAGAGTCCAGATACCAGAGTATAATCTGGACAACCTGTCATGACAAGAGAAGAAGATGATGGAATATCTGTTGCATTGGATCCCCAAGTTTGATTGGGTTCCGAGTGGTTAGCATTCGGAGTCCAGATACCATAGTACAATCTAGACAACCTATGTTTTTAACATTTTTGGGTTTCCTGCTATATACTTTAATCTCTGGTTTTTGTATTTCATCTGAGTGTGAAGTGGTTTGCTTAGGAGGCACTACGTTACTTGAGGTGAACCTAGTTAAAGGGCACGAATTACCAACTATAGTGAAGTTTCTGCCAGTTGGTTTCCACTTAAATCCTACTTCAGTGAATACATGACCCATAGGTTTCCAAATATTTTGTTTTTTTATATTTCTTAGGGGCAGAAAAAAATTTTTTTTTTTTTTGTACAGTTATTCCCATTTTGCCACAAGGATTAAAGAAGACATTTATCATGAAACACATCAAAACATAGATTTAATTTACAACGTAAACACAGAGAATTTTAGATTCGCATTTTGATAGTGAATGCTTAACATAACAGTCACAAACGGTTTAACAACGCACGATTTCATGTTTATTAACTTTCACTAAGTTAGGCTTCTACTTTAATTCTTCTTGTTTCCTACTTGGTGGTCTGCGAGATCCTATCCATTTCTTTTATTGCATTAGAGGGCTATTGGATCCGCCAATGTACTAGTAGAACACATCACTCTTTGTAGAAAACAACACAGGTGTATTAGAATCTGATGTATTAGATAGACTCTACTATTGTATTGTTGCTTGTGGATGTGAGGATGTTAAGCAAAACCTAACTTTTCTTGAGACATTGTTCATGGGTGTGACAACAACCTTCTTAGTACTAGGTGTTATCGCATTAGGGCACGTATCTTGAACATATATAAGCAACTCCTGAATTCTTGTGGCATACTTACAGGCAAAGTCTAACTCTCTATCTAAAGGTTGTTTCGCTTTAGCTTGTTCGACTATTTCCCGAAGAGTATTAGCTTGTTCTTGAGTGTGTTTAAGATAGTCTATGTGAACATCCCTATTTTGCAATAACCTAGGAGGCAACGATAGTAAATCAAGCTTGAACATGCCTGGAGCAATAGTAGTGGCAGAAGGTATGAGTATAACATTTTCAAACAATTTTCTTTCCCCTTTATTTTTCTTTAAATCGTTTATCAATGATGTTATCACAAAAACCTTGTCTTGAATTCGAGCTTTTAAATCCTCATTTTCCACAGATTTTAAGTTCAGTTTGTTAATTAAAGAGTTACATTGTTCTTTATGATGAACACGTGTCTGTTATTCAAACTGATCTTTAAAAACCCATTTCACATGATTAATTTCATTACAAAGACGTTCGTTCTCATAAAGCAATTTTGCCACAGTATTTTCCAGTTCCTTATTTATGGGTTCAAGATCACATTTATCATGATTAATGTTCTCTTCCTTTGTTTTTTCTCTAAAATATTTAATAGCATCCTTCAACTTATAAATGGTTTTGTCTTTATCTTGTTGTAGCATTTAACAACTCTTGCCTGCCCACTTGTAGTATTTCCCCTTGAACTTGTAGCATTGCTCTTATTGGTAGTACCAGAATAATTTTGCCCTTGTCTCCCTTGAACTTGTTGCACTGTAACTCTTCCATCTTGAATAGTGGCTTGGTTTCTAGGATTAGAAGAAGTTCTGAGCTGATTATTGGTAGTAGGGAACCTTGAAGATGCTACAGCCGTTAGAAAAGCCATTGCTTTGTTGAGACAAGCAATTGGATCATCTCCAAGAGAAAACACAGGAACAACAAAACCTGAGTCTACAAATGGTGACTCAGTCACAAGTTGTGTAGGAACTTGAGGTGATTGATAAGCAACTTGTGGAATTACTTATGGAACAGTTGAGGTTTGATGATTCATTTGAGATTGATATGTATGTGATGGTGGAATGGATGAATGATTAAATTGAGCTTGTGATGGATAATGAGATGAGTAATGTTGATTGGGTTGAATTGATGGTGAATACTGTTGTGATGGTGAAAATTGTTGTTGTAGTTGAGGATTGTTGTAAGATGATTGATAAGGGTTGAAGTGAGGTGGTGTCATCTGCTGATTTGCAACGAATGCAAGTGGATCTTGATTGCGTTCACGCATGATACGGACTTCATTTGCATGGAGTTCGTGTTGTTCAAGATATGCATGAAGTTGATCAAAGTTTGAGGTATGCAAATCTTTAACAAGTTTGACATCAGTCACAAACTTACTCCATTCAGGTGGAAGACTGTTTAAGAACTTGGTATTAACTTGAAATTGCTCCATGTTCATCTTGTAGATGTTCATATCATTAATCAGCTGAGTAAATCGCAAGTAATACGTATGAAGTGATTCCCCCTTGATGTGAGTAAACTTATCAAATGCATCATACAACTTACACTCTCTTTCCTGCTTCGTCAAAGAAGTACCTTGCATCAGTAATTGAACTCTCTCCCATAAATCTTTAGCAACTCTGTGATGATTTACAAGTGAATAGATATCAGCAGGAAGACCTTGAAGAATGATATTGGTAGCTTTCATATCACAATCAGCTTGAATTTTCTCAGCAGCAGATAATTCAGCATATTTCATAGTTCTGATCACACCATTCTCTTCAACCGTAGGCCAAATGAGAGGACCATGTTCAACTGATTTAAGTATCATTCTTCCATGTTCTCTATTTTGCATGTATAACTCCATTTGACTTTTCCAAGAATCATACATGTCTTTGTCCAACATAGGTGGACGATTGTCAACACCGGAGAGTATCATGTACTCAGCAAGAGTATTCTTTTGACCAAGTGAAATCATTGGATCCATTTCAATGTGACAAGATTAAAATGATCGTACAGTGATTGGAGGTTGTTATGTTAAAGTGAGGTTTGATTAATGAAATTGAGTCTTTAGGAATACACGGGATTTTACTATTCTTGATAAAACCGAGAAATCGAATCTTCACGGGATTTTACAAATCAAAGAACAACCGTATAATTTACTTAACAAGCGTGTATAGTTCTCCTTAGTAAAGTGTATAAATCACCCAAGCAAGACGTATAAATCACCTTCACAAAAGAATGTATAAATCGTCTTTGTTAATTGAGTGTGTATAAATCGCCTTTGTTACTTAAGTGTGTATAGATCGCCTTTGTTAATTTGAGTGTGTATAGATCGCCTTTGTTAATTGAGTGTATAAATCGCCTGACTAAACACTCTCGTATAAATCGCCTGACTAAACACACTCGTATAAATCGCCTGACTAAACACACTCGTATAAATCGCCTGACTAAACACACTCGTATAAATCGCCTGAGTAACCTTACACGTATAAATCGCCCTTGTGATCTAATACGTATAAATCGCCTGAGGAAAGTACGTATAGATCGCCTGAAGGAAAACGTATAGATCGCCTGACTTAGAAAAAACGTATAGATCGCCTGAACAAGTGTATAAATCGCCCAATTCACTACGAAACTCAAAAATCAAAAATCTTAAAAAGACACACTTTTTGACGTTTTTACTCGATTTTTCTTGTACAACTTAACTATCTAAGACTATTAGAACCTTAAAAACACAAACTTTAACGTTTTTGACACGAAAAATTTGAAATCAAGATTCTTGGTACAAAACCCTCTTTTTAACCAAAAAGACTCAAAAAGATGATATTTTTATGGTTTTTGAAAGATTTTCTTGTACTTCTAGTCTAAACTAAGATAACTAAGCAAGAAAGTTATGATCTTTATGGTTTTTAAACCCTCAAAAGGTGAAAACCTTTTGAATGATTCGAACCACTATATACGCCTAAACCGAGTAATACAACGCACACAAAACCTTCACAAACACCCCATGGCTCTTGATACCAATTGTAGAAACACATAAACTTAGATCCGATGGTCTTGGTAGCTCAAAGATGGAGATAGCCATGTTTAGAGAGAGAGAGAGGGAGTAGAGGGAGAAACTTAATATGTAAAATAATATAGAAAAGTGAAGAATACAAAAGCCTCAACCCCTCTATGGAAGCCATAGAGGGGTATTTATACCACCACACATTACATAAGAATCCTATATTGACTATTCTAGTCCCTGTGTGTGGTGATATGGTAAACAATGGTAATTCCGTAAATGTCATCATGTAAAGTGAATTCCTAATAGATAAGACTTTATCTTAGGAATTGACAAAAACTGTATCACCCTCTACTGCTACAACATCCAAATATCAACGCAAGACAAGACGTATTTCCTGCAAGTAGAGCCATATTCCAGGAGTTATTCACAGGATGTGCAAACATCAAGGTTACATGATTCAACGCATGAAAAAGAAATATGTAACTAACAGCGAGTTCTAGAAAGTTCATGGAAAGGTCAACAAGGTTCTTCATGAAATCGTACCACATATTGCAGAAAAGGCTACTAACGATTTGATTCAAGGTAACCTAAAAAGAGTTGTGGCTGATACTATTATTCAAGAACGTGATGCATTACAAGCTGAGGTACTTGCTCTTGTTTCGAAAGAATTTGCTGATCAGGCACCACAGATTATTGAAGAAATTTTCAAGAGTTATGTGTCAAACAACGTTATTCAAGTTCATCCTACCACCAGCACTTCCACCTCTAAAAACTCATCTGCTGATCTTCAACAACAACTGTATTTGAAGATGAAGTCTAATCTTCAAGATCAAGCAGCTGATCCAGAATTGTGGGATGTCCTTAAGCGTAAGTTTAAAAAAATCTTCTACCTTTACGTCTTGCAGGGATGATGCTTTCCGCCCACATAATCATGATGATCATCAGGAAGATGATGCTCCTCCTGAGGGGGAGAAAAGGGCGAAAAGACAAAAGACATCAAAAAGCTCAAAGTCTGCGAGAAGTTCCTCATCAAAGCAACCAACAAGTACTTATGTTTCTGAACGTCAACAGCAACAACAAGACTGGGATGCTTGGTGTTAACCATAATATTTCACTAACAAACAATGATCCAGGGTTCGGGGAGGAAAGAATAAGTAGAAAGCCACATTTATTATATTGTAGAGAGAGAGAAAGGGAAGAGTGTGTGTTTCTAGAGAGAAGGAGGAGAAACACATACTTGTGAGATGTTACAATGATTTTCCTTATCCTCCTATGGAAGTATAGGAGGGTATATATAGTCCTAGATATGCCTAACTATCATCTAATGACATTATTAGTCCTTGCGTATCCGAGTATATGTAAATTAATATAATTCCGTATGAGTCTTCATATTTTAAGGCTAACAATCTTCCCCCAATATGTAGACATACGGAATTACTTACAATGTTCCTAACAAGTACAAAATACAATAAAATAAAGTCTTCCAAAGTGCTTCTAATGCTGAAGATGACATCTTTGTCTTCTAGTCTTGATACTTGTAATCCAGCTTGGATCTTCTATGTCTTTACTTGTTCTAGAACCATTGTATTATGCATGAGTTGGATTAACTTCTCCCCAATTCATGCAACATGTCTTAAAAAGTTTTCTTCATAGACTCCTATTTAACGAAGTTTTTGAACCAGCTTCCCCCCAAATCAACATCCGTATCTTGAGCAGATTATGAAACTTTGATGTAGCTTGAGCGATCTTCTAACATTGACATTTAATGTGCATAACGGAATTTTGTAGAAGAGTCAGCCAACCACACCAACTAATACTGCTTCTATACTATATCATGACATTTGGACTTGGTGAATATCCGTTTGGGGGAACATGCAAGAGATCGACAACAAATCTTCTCACGCTTGCAGAATACTTCACACAAACCATACTAAGTAAAGTAGTATAAACTACTTCCCCCTGGAAGTTGACCTAATTACATCAAAGTACACATTTTCCCCCATGATGGTTTTGAAATCTCAGAATCATCATTGACGTGTACACTTATATATTCGAGAAGTTCTTGTCTTAAGCAAACATCTTGAAAAGTTATAAATGATACTGAAGAACTTTGAAAGATTTTACTTAGATTGTGAAGTACCATTGACGTTTTGTAGATTCAAATATCCCGTGAGAATTATTGATCATATCTCAACCTTTAAACTTCCTGGCTAACTTACAAACCTCGTATTCTGTAGGCTATTGTTGTGACCACTTGATGAAGTAAACCTGATATACCAAACTTGAAACTGAAGTAAAATCCCCCAAATTTGTTACTTAAGCTTGCACTGTTGTTGATTGAAGAACGGTGTAGAGAAATCTGCAGCTTCAGAATCCCTTAGTATGTTATACCTTGTATGGGAAGATATAAGTAACTTACCTCTTGAAACTATCCACATCTGCATCTGCGTGTGACACTAAGCACTACAACATGACTCCTTAAAGTGATAGCTATAAACCGTGAGTACTACAACGTAACTCCTTACATCATGTATAACTAGATAATCCAAGCCCCAATCATAAACCGTATATGTTCATGCAAGTCATCAATCGATAGAGGAGGTTTAAAGAAAAGGGGTAGAAAGTAGAAGGAAGTCTCGATGATGAAATAAGTAGACGCCTTCGTGAAACCTACTTCAATCTCAAATAAGGGATATCAAATCAACTTCGTGATCACTTGTCATTTTAATCCAAATCCATAGCCGTTTTGACTTTTTAGTGAATCTTTAATGTTATAGGATCGTTTTAGCATTAAGTGTTGTGTTTTAGATTGAATGTTGTTAATCTAGGACAAATGTTGTAATGAATTGTCGTTAACGGGTAAACATTGTCTAGATAACGTTGTCATGAAAGTATAATCATGGAATAAGGGCTTGCCGTGTAACTAAATTTAACTTTGAAGGTTAATTGATCAAACCTCATGTGTTGACTAGTCAAACTGCATAAGTTGACAAGTCAAACTGCATAAGTTGACAAGTCAACCTGCATAAGTTGACAAGTCAAACTACATAAGTTGACAATTCAAACTACTCTAAGAGTGTAGTCAAACTGCAGAAGTTGACTGAGTCAAACTACCCAATGGAGAGGTCAAATTGCGTAAGTTGACTAGGTCAAACTACATGTGTTGACAAATCAAACTGCATAAGTTGACAAGTCAAACTGCCTAATGGTTGAGGTCAAACTGCTTAAGTAGACTAGTCAAACTTTGTCAAACCGCGAAAGTAAAGTTGACAAACCGCAACTTCGTGTTTGACAAACCACAGGTTTGTCTTGTGCCAAATTGCACAATTTTGATATCAAACCGCAACTTTGAGAGCTCAAACTGTAACTCTCAAACTGCGAGTTTCTGCCAAACCGCAACTGCTAAACCACAACTTTTTTGCCAAACCGAGACTTTTTGCTGAAAGTACCATTCGACTCAAAAACTTAAAAAACTTTAATTTTTGACGCTTTAGCTAATTTTTTTGCAAAACTCATTATATTTAAGCTATATCCATCATAAAAAACAAACTTTAACATTAATAACATCAAAATTTGTGGCTTTAATTTTTCAAATGAAAAGCTTAAAAATGAGCCATTTTAATCCACGAGTCAACCAAACACAAACACAAAACGCCCCTGGTTAGCTCTGATGCCACTTGTTAACCATAATATTTCACTAACAAATAACGATCCGGAGGTCGAGGAGGAAAGAATAAGTAGAAAGCCATATTTATTAGATTGTAGAGAGAGAAAGGGAAGAGTGTGTGTTTCTAGAGAGAAGGAGGAGAAACACACACTTGTGAGATGTTACAATAATTTTTCTCACCCTTCTATGGAAGTATAAGAGGGTACATATAGTCCTAGATATGCCTAACTAACATCTAATGACATTATCAGTCCTTGCGTATCCGACTATATGTAAACTAATGTAATTCCGTATAAGTCTTCATATTTTAAGGATAACACTTCGATTGAACCACAAGTTATTGATGAAGATGAGGTAATTCCTAAAGATACAACTCCTGAGCTGATAGATAAGTTTCAGAATGCTGACAAGCATATTCCAACTATCTACGATTACATAAGAATGATGGTTATACTAAATGATGTGATGAGTAATCAGTTTAAAGATGCTGAAGAGTATGCCTATCATTTGGAACAAATAAAGAATTACATGGAAAATCAGATAGTTTGAGAAAGCAGACAGGAGGATATTAAACGATCAAAGCCATATGCTCAAGTTTTCTATGGTCCTCAAAGGAATCCAGATGAACCTCCAAGGTATCTATACAACAAGGATTTAATTTTCTTGAGGTATGGAAATACTGAGGAGAGGAGCTACATTCTTTCACTCCACAAGATACATGTTGTTCCATTTTCGAAAGATGATTTGGAAGAAAAGTTGAAAAGATGGGTTAGAAAAGAATTCAAGACTTTCAACAAAGAAGCACGGTAATCAATTCATCATTGGAAAGATTCATGAGGTCTCGTAAGAGGATCCGTACCTCTTACGGAATGAAGGTGGTGATAGTGCCATCGCCTCTGTCACTTTGGCTGAGAGACTAGGAGATAGAGCGGGCTGCGTACGCACAGCCATCCGTGCAGTACTACGGTAGTAAAAAGATCATGGAGGTATGAGAGTAGGTGATGTCTGGGTAAGCGATGGCTGCTAGGGAGATGGTGGTGTAGGATCTGATAGTGGAGTAGTGGAGTGTAGTGAGGTAACCCTAGTCTCTAATGTCTCGGAAGGCTCTGACTCCTCGTTAGTGTGAGGGGTAGCAGGTGTGTAGTCAGGTGATGGAGGTGCTGATCTAGGGAATAGTGGCTGGGGCTCCTTTGTCTCTAAGGGATCCTCAAAAGGTTAGGACTTAGTGTCCGTAGCAGTAGGTTAGTAAGCCTGTATCACTAGCATATAAGGGTCATCAAGAAATAAAGTAGGTACTAAAGAGCCTCGGCTCTGGCAGCGGATGGAATGGTCTCTGTGACAGTAGGGGCGGGTGGGGAAGGCATCGACCTGTGATAACACGGTAGGTGTATAAGTAGTTGATGTGTTTCAAAAAGCTTTAAATTTATAAGACGGAAAATACTAATTTTATTATATGGAAATACACGGGTAGAAGTATAACCCACGTATGTAGTATAATCTTTTTTGGTAAGACCAGGTCGTTCACAGGGATTTGCGTAGTGTTCGAATAATCAGATGGAAAATAAACTTTAACAAATTTAAAATAAACTGAACTAAATTCAATAATGAGAAAGATGACTACTCAGATAATTTCATATAATTCATAAGCAATGGTAATAGTTATGATATCAAACTTAGGACTTGAATTTATAAAAAGTGTTTTCTCGTCAGAAAATATTTTCACAAATTCACTTGTTTAACTTAAGACTTATGTTTAGTTAACTCGATCAAATGTGTCACTCAAATAATCCAGTTACTATTATATCAAATCTATTTTGTTTATCAAATAACGTAAGTGGATTTCTCATCGTAGACGATAAAGATCAAAGAATAATCTTTAAAACTATATAGCTTACAACGGGTCTTTCGACCTATACCGGTGTGAGTATATAATCAAAGTTGATAATCAAAGTTGATAAAATTAGACACGATAGGATTATCACATAAGCTTAAGATTAACAAGATCGTAATTATACCAAATGCTAATTCATTATATTATTTTCACCGAGTAGTCATGAGAGATTTAGCCTCTCATGGCTATGAAGTTCATACCAAAATTAAGTAGAATAACAAGAAACATACTATGTCCGGGTAAGAATATGGATCAAACTCTACCCATAACAAGTATGGAATCGTAATACAACCTTTATTTTACTAGAACTATGATAGTGTTCTTCTTCGTTCTTCATGATTTGATCTTCAATCTTCAAATGTTTGTGGTGTTTATGGATGAGAGATTTGGGAGTGATGGTGGAATGATAATTGAAGGAGTATTGAGTGAATTGAAGATATTAGAATAGGATTAAGATATGATTTTAGAGTAAAAATTCGTCTCTATTTATAGGCTGATTTTGTGTCGAAGTGCGGCGCAAAAAGTTATTTGTGCGGAGCACTTAGGGTGTAAATGCGAGGAGTATTTAATTCCATTTAATTATTCTTCATAGTTCTGATAGGAAGTGTGGCGCACAAGAAATATAGTGCGGCGTACTTGGTGATTAAATACAGTTTTTATTTAATCGTCTTTAATTCTTGAACTCGATGGGAAGTGCGGTGCACAAAGGGTAAGTGTGGCGTACTTTGGTCTTTTTCAGCCTTGGATCTTTTCTTTTTTTCTCTATCTTGCTTTCCAATAAGTGTAAACACTTAAACTTTATTGCTTTTGAGCTCAGGATGACTTCAAATAAACCTGCACATAATTCATGCTATTAAGTATCAAAAGTTCACGAGAAATGATAAAATATATATAAATAACGCCGCAAAAAATATGTATAATTAAGGCGTTATCAAATCCCTCCACACTTAGCTGTTGCTTGCCCTCGAGCGATTAAAAGCGAGAAAAACAAGATCATTTATCGTGACGTGAAGAAAAATTAGATTTTAACAAGTGTTTATTGGTTTAGATAACTTTTTAGGCATAGACACATAACAGAGCACCTCACAAAGGAATGTGTTTTATTTTTAATTCACTCAAGCCACTCAGATAGGGTTTATAATTTTGAAGACACTAAGATGCGCAGACATAATCTAGACAGCTACCACAGGATTGTGTACGACACATAAACATGACCGATGGAGCGTGAGTACCAGACAAAATCTCAAAGGGGCAGAACTAGATACTGATGAGGGCGAATAGCATATACTGATCTCTTGTGCCGAAACTTAAGCCTTAAACTTTAAACTTTTATTTCTCTTCTTTATTCTCTCTTTCTTTTTTTTCACGTATTAACTAAGGCTGACACAAAACTTCTTGCTTTTAACTTTGATTTCTTCAGTGGAATAGCACAAAAAGGAGTGTTGCAGATACAAGAGCTTACGGAATTTATTTCACCTCATAACATATGATTTTGTCTATAAATTAATCTCACTGCGGTCTAGTAAATGATGATCAAGCACAAGTTCTAGAGCTACTAAATTACTGGCTCACTCAAATATAATTTTCAACCAATACCAATGTTCTAGAAAAGGCGACAAATTACAAATACACAGCCGTAACGACAGATGAGACACTTGCAATTGCATTCAAACCTTAACTCAAACAAGCTAAAGGCATCAATTATTTTAGGTACCAAAGGTGGGTACCCGAATATTTTTATGGCTTTAAATTCTCATAATTTATTGGACTGGTTTTGCGCTAGTTATAGTGTCAATCCGGTTGGTTTGCCTTACTAAGAGCATTTTTTATATTTAAAAAGGAAGGCATATATATATATATATATATATATACTCCCTTATAAAACATGCATATCCCCAACCAAAACCCAAACCTCCAACTTTAAGATTCAGACTTCCATACCAAAATCAGAGCCTAAATTTACACACACCAAACCAACATGCAATCTTAAAAAAAATCCAAACCACCTAAACCTACCATACAAATAAATACTCAAAAACAATCTCCACCATTTCATTTACTTTATAAAAAAATACACTCTCATAAACTAAAAAACACACACCACAAAAACATATTACACTCTCATCTCAAAAATCACTTTCATCTACCACCACCCAACCCACCGCCGCCCGACCTCACTGCTGCCGGAAAAACCACCACCGACCTCAACACCACTCTAACCTACCCTCAACCGAATCCGCCATAAAATCTTTCATGTTTTGAGGTATTTTGATTTTTTTATAGATCTATTATTATTAATAAAGCATTGAGTTTGTTTTTTTTACAGATTCATAAATTTTTTAGTAGATCTGATTTTTTATACTTTTTGTGTTTTCTTACAGCCAGCAAAGTCCTGTCGCCGCCGCCCTATCTCGCCGAAAAGTTACCGTCGTCACCACCGCTCTCTCGGTAGACCCACCAAAGAGGTTTTTTTATGTTATGAGATATTTTTGAATTTTACATTAGATGTAAGAAAATTAATAATGCTTTTAAAAATTTCTTTATAGATCTATATATTTTATTTGTAGATCTAGATTTTTGATAAACTTTATAACTATTTTTGTTACAGCAGTCACCGCCGCCCTGTCCGAGTAGTCGAAAAAATCTTCCATCGGCGGTTAATCTCTGAAATAACAGCTGCTGCTATTGTGTTGTCGGGTAAGTTGCCACAATTTGTATATATTTATAAATTTTGTAAGTAGATATGCGTATTTTTTTAAAAATATGCTTTTTATTGTTACAGTCGCTGCCACCGCC
>BQNB010140958.1:5067-17338 GCA_026074375.1 Tanacetum coccineum
TAGTAAAACTTGATACATAAAATAACACCTACATAATGACACATCAATGGTTCATAGCATTGCTTGATTCAACATGAATTTCCATTATTCCAATTTCCTAATATGATATTCTACTTCGTTCTTGGTTATTTGATCTTGAATCTTCAAAAGGGTATGGTGTTTATGCTTGGTGGATGATTTAGAGAGTGGTGTGTGTGAGGTTTATATGAAGGAGTGGAGGAGGAATGATTATAAGATGGATTAGTAAGATGAGAGATGGTTGAAATGTGTGAAATTCATCCCCTATTTATAGGCTAGGTAAGGGGTGAAAGTACGACACACAAAGTTGTAAGTGTGGCGTACTTGGTGATTAAATGCGAGGGTAATAAATGTTTATTAAAGAAGTGTGGCGCACAAAGTTGTAAGTGCGGCGTACTTAGGGTGTAAATGCAGTAGCATTTAAGTCTTCATTAATTCTTCATAGTCAGATAGGAAGTGCGGCGCACAAAGTTGTAAGTGCGGCGTTCTTATGAAGTTAATGCTAAATTTTGACTAAGCTTTAATTACTTCCGACTTGAGGAGAAGTGCGGCGCACAACTGATAAGTGTGGCGCACAATTGAACTTTAGAACATGAATTTTATCTCTTTCTTGTATGTTGTGTTCTTTAGCGTATAAATACTCGATCTTTGTTGTGTTAATCCTCGGGATGTCTTCAAGTGAACCTGCAAGCAATTCATGCTATTAAGTATCGAAAGTTCCTGAGAAATGATTAAATATATATGAATAACGCAACCAAAAAACATGTATAATTTGGGCGTTATCATGGACCGAATCGATATCCAGTTGACACAAGCTTGACTCATATAGAATCTCGCAAGTCACCTACCAAGAGCTGGTTTGATGTTGGCTCAAGCAGGATTTCCATCTTTACTATGAATACTTAAATATCACTCAGATGTTCTGGCAAAATCACAAGGATAATGCGTAGGAGTCTTGTTAACAGCTTGTGAACTTGATGATGTTCAACAAGTGTTTTTAATGGAATGTGTCCTAATGAGATTTATTTTATTGATCTCTTGGCTCTAGACTCGATTAGTGCGTTTTGGTTTTAGTACTCGGAGGCTGGAGCAGACTGCCACCTATTCAATATCAACTAACTCGGGGTGAGAAAGTCAATAGAAGTCTTGTGTATATCCGTGACAAATGAGACAAGTATCTTTTGAGAGAAACTTGAATAGCTAGGAAGGGTTGTGCATTGCATCACTTGGTTTATGATGTCATTCTTCAATATCAGAATTCATCTTTGTAAAAACTGATAGATTATGTATTGACCGTTTCTGCCTAAAGTTGTATGGAGGGCTTCTTTCTTTTGACCCTTTATCCTTACATTTCTTTTTCATTCTTTAACCCCTTCAATGCTTACCAAGACATCATTACTAACATCTTGTTGTGATTGTTCCAGTGTTAGCTCAATCTTAGTCGGTATTATTTTCATCTCTCATTCTTCCCCACATCATACCTAAGGACTGCTATTTTTAACTATGGAGTGTCCTTGGGTAGATCCCTCCAATTCTAGTTGGATCATAGGGCTAGTACCTAACCTAACCACCTTATGACTTCAGAATCTTCATGAATTAAGATGTTTATGGGTATGAGATCGTAACCATAAAACATTTTCCGAAGAGTATCAAGCACTTTGAGTCGATTAGATCACTTATTATTTTCAAGATCACTTTTTAATTACATTTCTCACCTTATTTTAAATACTGATTCATTTAGTCTTTGAAATACCATGTGATTAAAATTTGTCATGAAAATCCTATGGAGAAAACTTTTTTACTTAGCATGCCAAAACAATTTTCTGTTTGCTCCCCCTTAATTTTACACATGTTTGACAAAAAAAAATGATACCAAGTTGTAAAATGAATATAAAATTGAGGTGAAGTCAATGTTGAGTACACAAGTTTGAAAGATTATGAATTGTCATTGAAGAAGTCTTGAAAAAATATGCTCAAACACTTAATCATCTTATAACATACAATCTATTGAGTAATCATTATTATTACTGAGTTGTTATTAAGACTTTTTATAATGTTTTGAATACATAAATATTGTCATGTTATGATGTATCCAAAATCATTAAAACTTTGTTTTTCGAAAAACTCCCCCTCAAACATTGACTCATTTTGAAAATGACACCAAATGTAGAAGAATTGTCTTGTAAAACTTGATGAGGGATGGAGTGTTAAACACACAATTTTGAAAGATTATGAATTGTCATTGAGAAATTCTTGAAAAATTATGTTCAACATTTTAAAAAATATCATGTTAGAAGACTTCTCTTCTAACGCTAAGGATAAGTGTACTAAAACGTACACTCTCCTTTGTCGTGCGGGTCTGAGTTGCAATCTGAGAGCAATTACAAGTCATAAAGAAAAATAGAAATGACACGTTTTGAAAGCATTTGAAACTCTTGCTCGAACTTCATTTACACGCCCATGTCGATGTTAATCAACATTTCTAGGTACGTAAATGTTATCGATTCCAAGAGACATGTCGAGAAGATTCTTTTTGGAAATTTTTTATTTTTCTGATTTTGTATTTTCTTTTTGAAATTTTATATTTTTGTATTTGGTTTTACAGGTTTTATATTTTTGTATTTTGCTTTTCTCAAAAATATTTACAAGTCAATGTTTGAAGAATATATCAAACAGATTCATTTGCCAGAACCTATAGTTTTGTTGGAGTCAAACATATCATACCAATTCATCTGACAAGATACTGAAATATATCTTCGGGTAAGGCTTTAGTAAACATATCAGCTAATTGGTATTTATTTTTGACAAAGTACAATTCAATTATACCATTTTCAAGTTGTTCCTTGATAAAATGATATCGAGTATGGATGTGCTTGGTACGGGAGTGCTGCACGGGGTTGCATGAGATTGTTATGGCTGACTGAGAGTCGTAATACAATGGTATTTTGTTGTAGTTGAAGCCATAATCCTTAAGTTGTATCCTCATCTACATTACTTGAGCACAACTTGCAGATAATGCCACGTACTCTGCCTCTGGTGATGACATTGCAGTGCAATCCTGCTTCTTTGACATCCAGCTGACTAACTTATCACCTAGGAATTGTATTCCTCTAGAAGTGGTTTTGCGCGTATCAAGAAATCCGGCATGGTCGGCATCTGAAAAAGCTGTTAGTTCAAAGCCAGAATCCTTCAAATACCAGAGTCTCATGTTAATGGTACCCCTTAAGTATCAAAAGATCCTTTTAACCTCTTTGAGGTGTTTTCCAGTCGGTCGTGCTTGATAACGTGCACAATAACATACTGCTTGCACTATGTCTGGTCTACTAGATGTCAGATACATGAGTGACCTGATTTTACTATGATAGTCAGTTTGGTCTACGAGTTTTCCACTCAAGTCTGCATCCAGTTTAGGTTTGGTAGCCATTTGTGTACCAACGGTATCACATTTTTCCATACCATGTTTTTTAAGAATTTCTAAAGCGCACTTGGCCTGATTGATAAAGATACCTCTTGGGGATTGGTGGATCTGAAGTCCTAAAAAAAATTTTATTTCCCCCATTAAGGACATCTCAAATCTACTGTGCATTAATTTTTCAAATCTTTTAGAAAATTTTAGGTTTGTGGACCTGAAAATAATGTCATCGACATAAATTTGCACAAGTAGAATGTCCTCCCTGTATTTTATCATGAATAGAGTAGGTCAATGGTACCTTTAGTAAAACCTTTAGACATCAGGAAATTTGAGAGTTTATCATACCAGGCTTTCAGAGCTTGTTTCAATCCGTATATAGCTTTCCTTAGACGATAAACTT
The DNA here is from genome assembly GCA_026074375.1 of Tanacetum coccineum. Taxonomy (NCBI): domain Eukaryota; kingdom Viridiplantae; phylum Streptophyta; class Magnoliopsida; order Asterales; family Asteraceae; genus Tanacetum; species Tanacetum coccineum. The sequence continues at coordinate 8,898 of BQNB010140958.1, forward strand.
TTTCTGGATGATCAGGATCAACGAACCCATCTGGTTGTGCAACATAAACCTCCTCCTTCAGTGGACCATTAAGAAATGCCATTTTCATGTACATCTGATAGATTGGAAAAGACTTGTGTGCAGCATAGGCGACAAAAATCTGAACAGCTTCTAAGCGAGCAACTGGAGCAAATGATTCCTCAAAATCAATACCCTCTTCCTGAGCATGTCCCTTAGCTACAAGTCGTACCTTGTTGCGAATTACAGTTTGATCTTCATCCTTTTTGTTCTTCCATAACCACTTTAGCTTTATAACAGTCTTGCCAAAGGATTTGTTAACGAGTTCCTAGTCTGTCAAACTGATGAAGCTCTTCCTGCATTGCTTCTATCCATGCAGAATCAACCATTTCCTCCTTAATGTTTTTCAGTTCAGCAGTACTCACGGTGAGCGCGAACATACACATTTCAAGATCTGTTGCAAGTTATCGTCTTGTTTGCACTAGCTTGGATGGATTTCCATGAACTTTTTCTAGTGGGTGATCTTTCGTCCATTGATATTCAGAACCGTGTGGTTGATAGAAGGTATGCATATTTGAATTATCAATATTGTGTGAGGAAGACTCGGCAATTTCTCATACGGGTGTACAGAAAGGATTGATAAATTCATCTTGTTGAACCTGTGTATCTACTGCTTAATTGTCATTGTTTTCTTCATCATTAACATTTGTTGAAGTTGTTGGTTCTGTTGAAGATTGAATATTTGTTATAGGTGGTATGTCTTGTTTAGAATTATCGGTGGGAGAAGAAGAATTTTTGACACTTGAAGTACCTGCATTGAAAAATTCATCGTGCAAAGGACCGAAAAGAAGATCCAACTCTTATTATGACGGAGTTATTGTATATGTTGAAGGAGAAACATTTTGTAGTTAGGGGACGGGGCCAGAGTTGTCATAGTCTGACACCTTTTGTCGTTAGGGAACGAGGCCTGAAGTGTTATTATCAACAAACGTCTTAGACATCTCTTTGATTTCATCAAATCTAAGATGTATGGATTCAACTATCAATCGGGTTCTCTTGTTGTAAATATGATATCCCTTAGACTGAGTGGAGTATCCTACCAGAATGCACGGATCCTTTTTTTCTTTCATCTTATCCAGATTTTCACCATCTCTGGTTAGGTAACAAGTGCAACCAAAAATGTGAAGGTGTTTAATTGAAGGTTTCATGTCGTTGATGATGTGATATGCCGTTTTCTCATGTGTCGGGATGATGATAGATTTGTTTTGAGTATAGCATGCGGTTGCAATTGCTTCAGCCCAAAAGAACAAAGGAAGTTTAGAAGCTAAAAGCATCGTTCGAGCAGCCTCAACTAGAGTACGGTTTTGTCTTTCGACAACGCTATTCTTTTCAGGTGTTCAAGGATTAGATGTTTGATGCTCAATTCCTTCTTATTTAAAGAATGCATTGAGTGTCTTGTTTAAGAACTCAGTGCCTTTTCCAGTTCAAACAAAAATTATTGGTGCTTGAAGATTTTGTTGAATCATTGTGAGGAAATCTTTTAGAACTTCTAGTGTTTCATTCTTGGATCTTAGGAATAGAGTCCAAGTATATCTGGAGTAGTCATCTATAATTACCAAAATATATTTCTTCCTATTTCTGCTAGTGTTGGGATTTAGAGCTTCTACACTTAGTACTACTAATAGTTAGTTAGTACTGCCAGTACATTGTTAGTACTGTCAGTTATAGTTAGTACTGTTAGTTGTATATTTAGCACTGTTAGTCATATATAGTTAGTACTGCTTATGTGATATGCATGAGTTATATTAGGAATAGATATGCATGATCACTTAACGCTTTTTGTAAGCCCATTAGGGTTTCCTTGGTGTATAAAAGGAACCCTTACAACATAGTTAGAAATATGAATCCAAGATAGAAAAGTCATAGTTATTAGGCAAAACACATAGTTGTTTTGTGAATTATTCAATATATTGAAAGTTTTGTGAAAGTTCTTGTGTTATAGTTATATTGTTTCTTCTGGTGTATAAAGATTAGTTTCCGCATAATCTTTATATATTACTCAGGGTTTCTATCATAGTTGTTTTAGATCTATCTAAGACAGCTTAAGCTTTAACAAGTTAATCTAAGATCTGTCAAAAGCAGATCAACAAGTGGTATCAGAGCTTGTGTTCTGAAACCTTGATCAAGAAGTTATAAACTAGAAGAACTCTTTATTCAATCAAAGAAATGGATCTTGAAACTACCCAAAACAATGTTGTTGCAAAGTTGCCCCTTCTGAAACAGGGTAACTATGAGATGTGGAAGCTAAGGATCGAACATACTTTCAGGTGCAGGATTATGCTCTATGGGAAGTCATAGAGTATGGCAATTCTTTCAAGCCAGTAGCTAGAACTACAACAAACACAGATGGTACCTCTACTTTAACTATACTAGGACCAGTTACCACTGAAGATAAGGCACAAAAGAAAAATGATGTTAAAGCTAGGAGCATGTTGCTGATGGCACTCCCCAACGAACATCAATTGACATTCAATCAATACAAGGATGCCAGAACTTTGTTTGAAGCCATACAAGCAAGATTTGGTGGAAATGAAGCTACTAAGAAGACTCAAAAGACACTTTTGAAGTAGATGTATGAGAACTTCAGTGCTTCAAGCCAAGAGTCACTTGACTCCATTTCAAATAGGCTTCAGAAAATTGTTAGCCAGTTGGCCATCTTAGGTGAAAACATCTCTCAAGAAGATCTAAACTTTAAATTCTTGAGAAGCCTTCCTTCTGAATGGAGCATGCATGTTGTGGTCTGGAGGAATAAACCAGATCTGGGCACAATAAGTTTTGATGATCTCTACAACAATTTTAAGATTGTTGAACAAGAGGTCAAAAGAAGTGTTACCTCAAGCTCAAATTCAAGTTCACAAAATGTGGCCTTTGTATCAACTCCTGGCAGTACCAATAAAGATAATACTGCTAATGTTCAGGATAGTACTGCTAGAACTCATGTTAACACTGCTAGCACTAATAATAGTATTGCTAGCCTCAGTGATGCCACAGTCTATGCTTTTCTGGCCAATCCACCAAATGGGTCTCAGGTTGTTCATAAAGACCTAGAGCAAATCCATGAAGATGATCTTGAAGAAATGGATTTAAAGTGGCAATTGGCATTACTAAGTTTGAAAGCAAGAAAGTTTTATCAGAGAACTGGTAAGAAGATTATCATCAATGGAAGTGATACTGCTGGTTATGACAAGTCAAAGGTAGAATGCTTCAATTGTCATAAGATGGGACATTTTGCAAGAGAATACAAAGGTCCTAGGAATCAAGAAAGCAGGCCTAGGAATCAAGAAAGCTAAAAAAGAACTGTGAATGTGGAAGACACTTCTTCCAAAGCAATGGTGGCGTTTGATGGAGCAGGTTTTGATTGGAGTTTTATGGCTGATGAGGAAGTCCCTACCAACTTGGCACTTATGGCTTTCTCAGACTCAGAGGTATATAATCACAAAACCTGTTCTGACACTTGTCTTAAATCCTATGAAACTCTTAAATCTCAGTATGACAGCTTAAGAGTAGAGTTTAATAAATCTGAGTTTGACTTAGCTACCTATAAAAGAGGTCTAGCATCAGTGGAAGAACAACTTGTTTTCTATAAGAAGAATGAGGTTGTGTTTTGTGATCAAATTGCTGTTTTAAAAAGAGATGCCTCATTTAGAGACTCAGAAATCAATGCTCTTAATATTCAGATAGAAAAACTTAAGAAAGAAAAGGAGAGCAATCAGATTAAAATTGATAATTTTGAAAATGCCTCTAAGAGCTTAGATAAATTGATAGGGAGTCAAATAGTTGATAAGAGTAGAAAAGGTGTGGGGTTTGAAAACTATAATGTTGTTGCACCTCCACCTACAGGCTTGTTTGCACCCCCAACTATTGATTTGTCTAGCTCTGGTCTTAAGGAGTTTCAACAGCCTGAATTTGAAGGCTATGGAGTTAATGTCAATAAAAGTGTTAGTGAAAATTCCTCAAATGAGATTAAGAAAACCACTGGTGCCCCAATAATTGAAGATTGGGTATCTGATTGTGATGAGGATGAGTCTGAAGTAATGGTATCTGATAATGTTCAACATAAATCTGAGCTTAAACCTGAGCAAGCTAAACAACCTAGGAAAATTAGTGAAAACCCTAGGAATAACAGAACAAACTAGAATGAAAAGAAAACTCAGAAATTAGGAGTTGGGTTTCAGTTTACAAAGAAAGCCTGTTTTGTGTGTGGGAGTTTTAACCATCTAATTAAAGACTGTGATTTTCATGATAAAAAGATGGTACAAAAACCTGTGATGAACAATGTGCAAAAGGGAACTGGTCAAAGGGAAGTTAGACCAGTTTGGAATAATGCTTTGAGGACTAATCATCAAAATTTCTCTAATTCTAGGAGAAATTTTGCTCCAACAGCAGTTTTAACCAAGTCTGGCATTGTACCCATTAGTACTGCTAGGCAAAGCTCTTCAAGAGCAGCAGCACCACTTAGTGCTGCTAGACCTATTAATACTGTTGCACCCAAACTCTTTGTGAATGTTGCAAAAACTAAACCAAATGTTTTTCAAAAGGCACATTCACTTTCCAGGAGACCTTTTAATCAACAAACATCACTCAATAACAGAAGTTTGAATAACAAAGTTAATACTGCTAAAGTAAATTCTGTTAATACTGCTAAAGGAAAAAGGGTGACAAGTGCTGTTGGGGAACAAGGGATTAATGCTGTTAAGTCCTCAGCATGCTGGGTTTGGAGACCAAAAAGAAATATAGTTGATCATACCTCCAAAAATAGTAGATCATACATTTGTAAGCAATTTGACTATGTTGATCAAACAGGCAGACTCAAGTCAGTAATGGCTTGGGTCCCCAAAAGAAACTAATTCTCTTTTGTTTGATATGCAGGGTGATCCATAAGTTGCTTTAAAAGATACAGGGATTTTTGACAGTGGATGCTCTAGGCATATGACTGGAAACAAGTCCTATCTCTCAGATTATCAAGACTATGATGGAGGATTTGTAGCATTTGCAGGCAGTTCTAAAGGAGGTAGAATAACTGGTAAAGGTAAAATTAAAACTGGAAAATTAGACTTTGAAGATGTGTACTTTGTGAAAGAACTTAAGTTTAACCTTTTTAGTGTCTCACAGATGCGTGACAAGAAAAATAGTGTTCTTTTCACTGAAACTGAATGTCTTATTCTTTCTCATGATTTTAAGCTACCTGATGAAAATCAAGTAACGCTTAAGATTCACAGGAAAGATAATATGTACAGTTTTGATCTAAAGAATGTTGTTCCTTTAAAAGGTTTAACTTGTTTAATTACAAAGGCCACAAATGATGAGTCTCATAAGTGGCATAGGAGGCTTGGTCATATAAACTTTAAAACTATGAATAAACTTGTTAAATGAAATCTTGTTAGAGGTTTGCCTTCAAAGATTTTTAAAAATGACCACTTATGTGTTGCTTGTCAGAAAGGAAAGCAACACAAAGCCTCTTGTAAGTCCAAACTTGTGACTTTAGTTAGCCAACCTTTACAAATTTTGCATATGGACTTAATTAGACCAACCTTTATAAAGAGTATCATAGGTAAAGCGTATTGCCTAGTGGTCACTGATGACTATAGCAGATTTAGTTGGGTTTTCTTCTTAGCTAAAAAGGATGAGACTAGTGGAATCCTTAAAGACTTTATAACAGGAATAGAAAACCAGTTGAATCACCAAGTGAAAATCATTAGATGTGACAATGGGACTGAGTTTAAGAATTATGATATGAATCAGTTATGTGGAATCAAAGGGATTAAAAGGGAGTTCAGTAATGCTAGGACTCCACAACAAAATGGAGTAGCTGAAAGAAAGAATAAGACTCTCATAGAGGTAGCTAGAACTATGTTGGCAGATTCACTATTACTTATACCATTTTGGGTTGAAGCAGTTAATATTGCTTGTTATGTACAGAACAGGGTATTAGTGACCAAACCTCATAATAAGACACCTTATGAACTCTTAATTGGTAGAACAACTATTATAAGTTTTATGAGACATTTTGGCTGTCTAGTTACTATTCTTAACACCCTTGATCACCTAGGCAAGTTTAATGGAAAGGCTGATGAGGGATTCCTAGTTGGTTACTCTATTAATAGCAAGGTTTTTAGAGTATTTAATAGCAGAACTAGGAAGGTAGAGGAAAACCTGCATGTAAACTTTCTTGAAAATAAACCAAATGTTGCAGGAAGTAGACCAGAATGGTTGTTTGATATTGATACTCTAACAAATTCTATGAATTATCATCCTGTCAGTGTAGGAAATAGAACTAATGGTAATGCAGGTTTAAAACAAATTCTGATGCAGGACAAGCTGGAAAAGAGAATGTGCCTGATCAGGAATACATCCTATTACCATTGCTGCATACAAGTTCCAATGTTCCTTCAAATTCTGAGAAGAATGAGTCCTCGCCTAAAGATGATGCCGGAAAGAAAAATGAAGTTAAGGATTCAGCAAAAGAAGGTGACATGAATGGCCCAAGGGAGGCAACTAATACTGACAGCATTAACAGACTTAATACTGTTAGTTCACCAGTTAATACTGTTAGTTCATCTTTTACTACTGTGGATCCTGGAAGAGCAAAAGAACAAAGGCATGAGTATGAAAGTTTGTTTGATCCTTTCATGCCTGATTTAGAGGATTTTGTTGATCTTCAAGATACTGGTATATTTGGAAGTGCATATGATGATGAATATGTAGGTGTAGAGGCTGACCTTAGCAACTTGGAAACAAACATGAGTGTCAGTCCTATTCCCACAACCAAAATTCATAAGGATCATCCTAAAGCACAAATCATTAGAGAGGTGGACTCTGCTGTACAGACAAGAAGAATGCACGAGCAGAATGAAGCAGGATTAATAACTTTCATAAACAAGCATAGAAGAACAAATCATAAAGATTTCTAAAATTGTTTGTTTGTTTTCTCTCCCAGATGGAACCAAAGAAGGTAACTCAGGCTTTGGATGATGAAATTTGGGTAGAAGCTATGCAGGAAGAGCTTCTCCAGATCAAACTACTGAATGTTTAGACACTGGTGGATTTACCTCATGGAAAGAAGGCCATTGTTACTAAATGGGTCTTTAGAAACAAGAGAGATCAAAGAGGTATTGTGGTTAGGAACAAAGTCAGGCTGGTAGCACAGGGTTATAGACAAGAAGAAGGTGTAGACTATGATGAGTTTTTTGCTCCTGTCGCTAGGATTGAAACAATTAGGTTATTTTTGGCCTTTGCATCATATATGGATTTCACTGTATATCAGATGGATGTGAAGAGTGCATTTTTATATGGCACTATTGAAAAGGAGGTTTATGTTAACCAACCTCTAGGTTTTGTGGATCCAAAATTTCCAAATAGAGTGTACAAGGTAGAGAAAGCATTATATGGTCTTCATCAGTCTCTTGAAGCCTGGTATGAGACTTTATCTACTTACTTGCTGGAAAATAGATTCAGAAGAGGGACAATTGATAAGACTTTGTTCATAAAGAAGATCAAGAATGACATTCTACTTGTTCAAGTGTATGTAGATGACATCATTTTTAGTTCTACCAAGGAGTCTTTGAGTACTGAGTTTAAGCAGCTTATGCATAAAAGATTTCAGATGAGCTCCATGGGGGAACTCACTTTCTTTTTAGGTCTGCAGGTTGAGCAGAGAAAAAATGGCATATTTCTCAGTCAGGACAAATATGTGTATGACATCTTAAAGAAGTTTGGCTTTTCTAGTGTGAAGACAGCAAGTACTCCAATGGAGACACACAAGCCTTTATCACAAGATACAACTGGTACAGATGTTGATGTCCACTTATATAGGTCCATGATTGGATCATTGATGTACTTAACATCTTCCAGGCCAGACATTATGTTTGCTGTGTGTGCTTGCTCAAGATTTCAGGTTCAACCAAAAGCTTCTCATATGCATGCAGTAAAGATAATCTTTAGACATCTTAAGGGTCAACCCACTTTGGGCCTTTGGTATCCTAAGGATTCACCTATAGATTTGATAGCCTATTCTGATAGTGACTGTGCTGGTGCTAGTATTGATAGAAAATCTACAATAGGAGGTTTTCAATTCTTAGGCTGCATGCTAATCTCATGGCAGTGCAAGAAACAAACAATTATGGCTAATTTAACAACTGAAGAAGAATACATTGTTGCTTCCAACTGCTGTAGACAGGTTCTTTGGCTTCAAAATCAATTACTTGATTATGGTTACAACTTTATGAAGACAAAGATTCATGCGGATAATGAAAGTGCAATATGTGTGGTGAAAAATCATGTCTATCATTCAAAAACCAAGCACATAGAAATTAGGCATCACTTCATTAGAGATTCCTATGAGAAAATTTTAATTGAAATGGTCAAGATTCATATAGACTACAATG
>BQNB010140959.1:0-17338 GCA_026074375.1 Tanacetum coccineum
AGAAATGATCGAACGAGTGTTGTTTTTGAAATGATCGAACGAGCGTTGTTTTGAAATGATCGAACGAGTGTTGTTTTTGATGATCGAACGAGTGATGATCGAACGAGTGATGATCGAACGAGTGTTGATCGAACGAGTAATGTTTATGTGATGATCGAACGAGTGGACATAAGTGTTGATCGAACGAGTGACCGTATGTGTCGATCGAACGAGAGTTTTTAATATTTGTTGATCGAACGAGCATGTTTTTGTTGATCGAACGAGTGATTTTTTCAACAATTGATCGAACAAGTGTCTCTTATGTGTTGTTCGAACGAGTGAAATACGTGAGGATCGAATGAGTGTCACTTAGACAAGATCAAACGAGTAAAGTATAGAGTTGATCGAACGAGTGACTATTAATGTCGCTCGTTCGAACGCATGAGTGTGAGGATCGAACGAGCACAAGTGCTATTCATTGAGGATCGAACGAGAAAAGTTACAACACTTAACCAATGTTCATGTCATAACACACTTAAGATCAAATTTTTCTCTAACAAAGATTAAAATTCAACAAATCTCTTAGGTTAAAATAGACTGTAAAAGCTTGATAAAACAAGGTTAACTATATTCGACTGAATAGTTAGGAAAGGTGCCCTTGTCTTACACGCTAAGTGTCTATCTAAGTAGATTGATCTTCAAAAGTGCTAAAAGTCATAACGGTTCTCATGAATGCATAATTATGTTCTCTTATAAACTGCACTCACTCTTTCTTAAACAGACTCATGGCACTCTCGATAGCAGATCAGATTGCACTGGACGACGCATTGGTGGCTCCTGCTGACCGACTCAAGATTGGAAAATGCAATCTTCGCTTGAGTTCGGATATCACATCCAAGGAAGCAACACTTCAAGTGGTCTATGACGTACTAAAGCTCACTCCGTTCTACAAGGCTTTCCAAGTTACTGCTGATGCTCCGGAAATATACATGCAAGAATTCTGGGCTTCTGCTTATGTTCACAATCGATCGGTCCGTTTCAAGATGAATAACAAGAAGCACATCATCAGTCTTGAGCAATTCAGGGACATTCTTCAAATTTGCCCTAAAGTCGGTAATAAGAAGTTTGTAGACCCACCTCTTGAGAAGGAGATCATCATCTTTCTAGCTAGCCTTGGACACACTGGAGATATAAGGAAGCTCTCTGACGTGAATGTCAATAAACTGCATCAACCATGGAGATCATTTGCTGCTGTAATCAACAAATGTCTTTGCGGAACTCCATCATATGACAGTCTTCGTCTCTCTCAAGCTCAAATCTTGTGGGGTATGTACAACAGGAAGAACGTTGACTATGCATATCTTCTGTGGGAGGACTTCATTTTCAAGATTGAGACCAAAAGTTCGAAGAAGGGCAGTGCGATGTACTATCCTCGGTTCACCAAGTTAGTCGTCAACTATGTGATGGAAAAAGATCCTTCAATTCCTAGAAGAAACAAGGTCAATTGGCACTATGCCAGAGATGACCCAATGTTTACTACAATCAATGTTATATCAAGGAATGAAGCCACTCAGTTGTGTTGCTAGTGGCTTTAACCAACGAGGACATTCGCAACTCTGAATCCTACAAAGAGTATTATGCTATGGCTTCAGGAACAATTCCTCCTAAGACAAAAGGAAGCAAGAAGAAAGCTAATACATATGCAATCCCGAAACAGAAGCCTCCTACTGCCCCCAAGGAAAAGAAATCTAGAAAAGGAAAACAGAAGACTGCAGAACTAGAGACTATCTCTGAGGCTGACTTGACAGAGGCTGAGCAAATCAAAATAATCACAAAAAGAAGCCGTCAAGAATCTCACATCTCTCATGCCAGTGGTTCTGGTGCAGATGAAGGAACTGGTGTTGCACCAGGGGTTCCCGATGCACCTGATTATGACTCAGAGGATCAAGATGATGATGAGCAAGCTGAAGATGATGAAGATGCAGGTAAAAATGACATTAATGAGAAAGTTCAAGATGCTGATGAACACAACGTTGGGATGCAAGCCGATGATGAAATGATGTTAACATGATGATGATGAGAAAGTTTCAAGAGCTGATGAAACACAACGTTGATAAGACCAGTCCTCAAGAAGATGATGATGAGAACAGTCTGAAGTCAGAAGCATGGATGGTGATGATTTTATATCCATCACCAAGCTCACAACTCCAATGAAGAGAGATAATACATATAAGGATTCTGATGAAGAGATTCCTATATTTTTCATCATCAGATTATGAAGATAGTGACGATGAAGATGAAGGAACAAATTGTTTGAGGAGAAAGACGCAAGAAGAGCTACAAGCACAAGGATCAAGGAAATGAGAAGTCAAATGATACCAATACCGATCTGATGGGAAGAGATAAAGTAATGACATGTTGAAGACACTCATAGACCCCTAACTCCGGTTAATCCTATGCAACAACAGAGGTCGTCCCTGTATCTTCCTGAATCGTCTCCAACATGCTGAATCCAAACCAAGATACTGGTGTTTGATGATGGGTTTTCGCACAAATACTGAAGCCACTTACTCTCGATTGATGATAATATAAACGCCATCATGGAGCCACCTCACTGCACATATCAGATCCGCCCCTCCAACACCGCATCCTAAATCATCATTACAAGCCACAACAACAACCAATTTTGACACCGGCAACTACTACAAGCTCTTCGCTATAAAATCTTCCTAACTTTGCCTCGTTGTTTGGTTTTGATAACAGACTGAAAGCGTTAGAAGATAACTTCTCAGAACTCGGGCAAACCAATCAATATGCTGAAGCGCTCTCCTCTATTCCTAGCACCGTTGACCAATATCTAGCAAATAAAATGCAGGAAGCAGTGGACGTTGCAGTCCAATTGAAGTATGAGAGAATTCGAGAAGAGTCTACTACTGCAAATCAACAATTCCTTGATTCAATTGATGACGGAATGAAGAAAATCATCAAGGAACATGTCAAAAAGGAAGTCTCCAAAATTATTCCAAAAGTCAAGAAGTTAGTCATTGATCAACTCGAGTCTGAGGTTCTGGTGAGATCATCAAAGGAAGCCAACACATCTCATGCTGTAGCTGCAAATCTCTCAGAATTAGAGCTGAAAAGGATCTTAATTGACAAGATGGAAACTAACAACTCTATCAACAGGTCAGACATTCAGAGACAGCTCTACAAGACTTAGTTGAGGCGTATGAATGACAAGATCTTTGTTAGAGATACAATATGGCGATACCATTCACAATAAAAGACTCTAGAGATGGGCATCTGATGATGAAGAACCTCACCTGGAACAGACCGGGGTCCAAAAGAAGAAGTCTGGAAGGACCGCTTCTAGTACAGTGCTCCAAGTGCAACGACAACCAAGACAGCAGGAAAAGACCACCAGTACAGATCTAAAAGACTCACCCAAAATCTGTCTAGCCGAATCTGCTCCCTGTAGGGGAAGCATGCACTCTACGATGTCCTTTAAAGGACCTGCAAACCAGGAGTTCAAAACAGGTGTCCCAAGATAACAAGCCTGATAAAGAGGTTTCAACATCTTCCTGACTGTTTCAAAAACCGTACAAGACTACCTTCTCCTGATCATGCAAGAATAGACTGTCCAGCCGTTCATGAAAACTATCAACCTTGGTTAAGCAATCTGGCACAACAAGACCCTCGAGAGTCGTTGAATTGAACTAACCGATTCTACATTGACTTCTCCCGCTTTTGTGCTGAACCGGCTAAATAGGTTCAAGAACTCTAACACCGTGAATTGCTAGCTGGACCAACTTTAAGCGGATGAAAGGCACTTGCAAGTGTTTGACCTGAATTGGAAAATATTTTATGAGGAGTCACAAAGCCCAACCGAGAAATTAACTGGATCAACTACCTGAAGGTCTCCAATATCCGCATGTCTGCGACACAAAGCTCAACAAATACCGTTAGTTCCAAATTCTTTAAGTCGTCGTGTTATACCATTTCATCACTTCAACATTAACGACCGAGAATACCTACGTGTGTGTGGTCAAGCCGAAAGTACTCTACTTTCAGTAACGAAGGACTACGGCTGCAGATATACGGACAATATCAAATGGATAGATGACTTAGTGCCCTAGCCTCAAAGTGGAGTCAAACGATCGTCAAATACGACAAATTCGCCCTCTGGGAATCAATCGCATTGGGGGCAAGGAATCTGAACGACTAGTTTCTATGCATTTGCAAACCTTAAGGGAATCAGCTCGGAGACGTCCAATCAAAAAGAAACGGATCATTGCCTGTCACAAAGGTTGAAATTGTCGAATGGCAGATTATAAGCATCTTGAATGGATACAGTAACGAAGGGATGATGATGTTCCTCAATACAAGTTCAAAGAAGGCACTTCCATAGACTAAGATCCAAGACATTGAAGATTATTCAGCTTCTTCTATGCAAGGAAAAGTGATAATCTAAAGCGTTGAAGAACATTGCATATAATGTCTCCTTACGAATGTTTTACACGAAGAGTTGTCATCAAGCGACGTGTGAAGATCTTCACCTGGTGTTTTGAAAGTTTATCAGAAGATACGAAAACCTTGACAAGCAAGCCCAGCACGTACAGATCAAATCTGAGAAACAAGACGCTTATACTCCATACTATAGCTCCGAATCCCAGATGATTCATCTACGAGAATTAAACAAGAAGAACCGATTTTTATTTTTTGGGATGCGAATTGACGAACTACACAAGTTCAAGCGATGGCACTCTGATGAACGTTCGTTACTGCTCTTAATGATCCCTCAAAGGAATAAGAATGGAGTACTTGCCACAAGACTTTTTGATCCACATGACAAGGCAAACCAAGAGCATTGAATCACGATTGACAAAAAGGCTAAAGACAAAGGATAATGAGGAGCTTGGAGAGATTTTTCTGTGGACGACCATACGGGTGACCTACGGCTTCACAAGGACCATAATGAATTATCATATGATGTTCTCATCTTACAAAAGGTCAATCTCGTAAATACACTTATCTTGTGAATATGTACATTTTAGTGTAGACTTAATGGTGAATTATAAAGTGCTCGAGTACAAATTTTTTCTAAGAATTTCTTCATAAATTCAAAATTTTCAAATAATTGTACTCGGCATCATCTTATAAACCCTCAAAAGTTGAGGGGGAGCAATAACATGTTCCAGTCTGATGATCATATCTCATTTTGTCCCCGAACGGTTAATCAATTTATCCAAAATATCAAGGGATTAACACTTTGGATAAGGGAGAAAAAGTGAGTTAACCGGAAACTTAAATAAATACTAGACAGAAGTGATCAAATAAAATGTAACTCAATGCCCCAGACCTAGCATGTATAAACGATTAACGGTGCACATGTTTAGGGGATGCCTTATTAGTGACATTGAAAAACTCTCAAAGTTAAATCTTTTGATATTTATATCAATCACTTTGATTGAAATTTTCAATTGTTTTTGGAAGGATTGTGATGAAATACCCAAAAACTGAACTGACACATCGTTTCTTAAATTTATGAAGTTATTAGGCGGTTAGGCTTAGTTTTCAGATCCCATGATCCAGCCAGAAACCGGAGGATCTACCCTGAGGATATCCACTAGATAGTGTAGAAGTCCTAGGTAATGATTAAAAATGAGAAAAAGTGAGAAAGGGATAATGCCGACTTAGAGATGGAGCTAACAATGAACAAGACCCAACAGTTGTAGCTATTAAGACTCGTTATGCCATTGAAGGGTTGAAGAATAAAAAGAAATATAAGATAAAGGGTGAAAACAAAGAACCCTCCATACACCTTAACAAAAAACGGGTCAATACATATGCTGTCAGAAACAAACGCAGTGTTGCGTGACATTGAATGACAGTCCATGGACCCAGTGACGCTATGAGCACAACCCACTCCAGCTACCTCAAAGTCAAAAGACTTTGTTTCAAAACGTCACGGAGATACACTCATTCTATTGACTTCCTCACTCCGATTTATTGATATTGAAAAGGTGGCACTCAGCTCCAGCCTTCGATCACTAAAATCAAATGCACTATTAAGTCTAGAGCCTAAAAGAGATCATACCATAAATCTCATAGGACTACTGTCTAATTATCCTTGCTAATCACACAATGTGTTTACAAGATACAACTTAAGAGTCCTTCGCATTATCCTTGTATTTTGCCAGAACATCAATTGAATTCATCACAATGACAGATGGAAAATCCTGCTCTGAAGTCAACTCATCAAACAAGCCTCCATGGAGAGTAACTTGTGCGATTCTTATGAAACAAACTTGAGACAACGGAAAGAAACGAGGGGTTGCGATTCTACAAAATCACACTTGTCCAGGAAATGGATCAATCGGTTGTTAGTTATGAATTTTTGAAATGATAAACAAACTCTCTCGGTGTTGACACAAAAAACAATTTTGTAAGCGAAACACCGATTGGAATTTCAAATCAATGTTCTTATATCAATCGTGAGATAGTAACTCACTGGTTCACTTCTTATATCTTGCTGTCCTGCTTTGAGATGTTCCGAAACGAGAACATGCTGATACGATGAAGCTAATACTTTATGTGTTAGAAAGCTTCAATACTCAGCAAGAAATCCTGTCAAGAAGATTCTTCTTAAATTGAATCTATCTGATCACAGTCCAAAAAAGATCCTCTACAAGGGAACATCCCTGATGGTTTCTCCAACAACCTGGACGAATGCCAAAAGGCCATATTCCGTCCCCCTGCTTTATGCCTTAACTGTTTTATGCAGGCTATGTAAAATGGTGGAGGAGGTTTCCTGATTCTAGCTGGCTTCACAAATCCATAACCACATGCATCATAACCCGACCGACAAACATTAAGGCCATCAAAAAGCCTCATGTCATGTTCAAGACTACTTCCGCACTCTGATACCACACATCATTCTAGAATTGTCGAAAGTGTAAATGTTAAAGAATTTCAAGAAAGATGCAACATTAAAGCATTTCAAAGGAATGGTATGAGCATAGTCGGACGTCCAGAAGTCGAAGTCCACCAAGGGTGGCAAAGTTACAAGATGGCAGACAAAAGATTGTGCTTGTTTATGATCTCAAGATGCTTCAAAGATCCACTATTTCCAAATACAAGGTTCCAGGACACAAAGCTCAATCCCAGAAGTCAATTATCCACTACAACATATTCACAAGAGAAAGTCAAGAGTACGAGCTAAAGACTAAGGATAAAGCAAAGTATGCAAGTTTTTAAAATTTTGTAATTTGGGTGACCTACCCATATGGGGAGAATTTGGTTGGAAACATCAAAAAGAGTCGGTCACATCCAAGTGGTAACAGTCTTAGGCTCATAGTTAGTATAATGATTAGATTAGTAAGTCAATTCGCCCAAGGTCCATGGGTGACCCAACTCCAGCCCATGGCCGAATAGTGGTGGTACCTATTCGAATATCCTTTGTCTCATATGTATATAATATAACTCAGAAAAACCAAAAATATTTTCTTTTTATATAAAATTTTCAAAAACAAAATACAAAATTAAAAAATGAGAAAAATATAAAAATAAGTTTTCAAATGGCATGTCTTCTGAAAATCGATAACATTTACTGTCTTAGAAATGTCATTTAACAATGATACGAGTCTGTAAATGAAGTTCGAGCAGAAGTTTCTAATGTTTTCAAAACATGCCATATGGCTTGCTTTTATTTCAGATAGCAACCCGGTCATAATCTTAAAGGCAAGTATTTCAAAAAGAAATATTGTCCTTTCAACGAGAATTTATTCTCGGGCATGGTCTACTTTATGACCATGCAAAGGCTTGTGTTTACTTTGCATCACAACCCGTGTAGTCTATATTTCCATAAGTGTACGTTTCAATGCATTTATGAGTATAAATAAGAGAAATCTTATTTACCATGGTGTTTGTTGTTTTTCACATATAAAATCATTCCATCATCTGAAAATATTTTTAAAGATACATTTGACTTCTCAAACAACGACTACAGCTCTTTAAATAGAAAACGGGTCATTGTTTGAGGGGGAGAGAATGTCAAATCTCTTCGTCATGATAAAATGAGCTTTTAAAGGGAAAAGGTTTTTAAACAATAACGGAATATCTTGATAGACATTTAGGACTATGTGTGCTAGTTGTTTAACTTGAATATACCTTATAAAACTTAATGTGCAAAATTAATAAGTTGTGTAAACATGAGGGGCCAAATATGTCTAAGATGAAATTCGTTTTTTAACACCATCAAACCCCACCCGTCTACATCACTGTTCACTCACTCACTTACACACTCAAACACACACTTGAATTTTTTTTCAATCGAATCACTTACAACAAGTTTTTACTCCGATTCATCTCTAAGGTATATCTTCAATCGTGTTCATCATCACCTAATCAACTCGAAATCTCAAATGAATTATTAGTTTTTGCCGTTTTTGATCAAAAAGTGCCCTAATTATGATATTAGGGTTCTTAAATCTAAAAGTGGTTAAATCTTAAAATTGATTGGGGGCTCTTGTTGTATTAGGTGTATTATATGTATAGGATATTCATGTCTTAGTCTTTTGTGGTGATTTAATACTGTTCGTGATTGGTGTTTTACTCGTTTGAATAAGATATGTGCCTAAAATATTTGTGTATGAGATTGTTATATATGGCTTAATGAAAATGATAGATTAGTATTAAATGTGAGAATCGATCTTGCACAAATTTAATAAGTCGATCGAGTATAAAACGATCAAAACTGTATGAATCGAACAAAAACAGATGGATCGAACGAGTTAATACAGGTGTAATCGAACGAGTGTCTAACACGTGAATACTTGTATGGATCGAACGAGTGAGGATCGAACGAGTGTCTACATGTGAGGATCGAACGAGTGTCTACATGTGAGGATCGAACGAGTGTCTACATGTGAGGATCGAACGAGTGTCTACATGTGAGGATCGAACGAGTGTCTACATGTGAGGATCGAACGAGTGTCTATATGTGTTAATCGAACGAGTGTCTTAATGTAAGGATCGAACGAGTGGATCCTAGTGAGGATCGAACGAGTGATTACTTGTATGGATCGAACAAGTGACTGTATGGATCGAACAAGTGCATATCGAACGAGTGTCTCTTAATGTGGATCGAACGAGTGTCTACATGTGAGGATCGAACGAGTGATTACTTGTATGGATCGAACAAGTGCATATCGAACGAGTGTCTCTTAATGTGGATCGAACGAGTGTTGCTTAGAAAGGATCGAACGAGCGACCATTTGACTAGATCGAACGAGTGACTTACAATAAGGATCGAACAAGCACATATTCTAAGGACCGAACGAGTGCTAATGTACATGGACCGAACAAGTGTAAATTTAGTACAACTCGATCTAGCTGTTTTGTGAGGACCGAACGAGTGTTAATTTTAGAGGACCGAACGAGTAGAGTCATCAACACTTGACCAATTTTTGACATAACACACTTAAGATCAAATTTTTTTCTAACTAAGATTAAAATTCAACAAATCTCTTAGGTTAAAATAGACAGTAAAAGCTTGACAAAAACAAGGTTAGCTATATTCGACTTAATTGTTAGGATATGTGCCTTTGTCTTACACGCTATGTGTCTATCTAAGTAGATTGATCTCATACACACACTCAAAACACACACACGAACACTCTCCACTCGATTCACAACAATCAAGATCACTCACTTCATCAAATCTAAGACTCATGGCACTCTCAATAGCGGATCAGATTGCTTTGGATGATGCATTGGTGGCTCCTGCTGACCGACTTAAGATTGGAAAATGTAATCTTCGCTTAAGTTCGGATGTTACATCAAAGGAAGCAACTCTTCAAGTGGTCTACGATGTGCTAAAGCTCACTCCGTTCTACAAGGCTTTCCAAGTTACTGCTGATGCTCCAGAGATCTATATGCAGGAATTCTGGGCTTCTGCTTATGTTCACAATCGATCTGTCCGATTTAAGATGAATAACAAGAAACACATCATCGGTCTTGAGCAATTCAGGGACATTCTTCAAATTTGCCCTAAAGTCGGTAATAAGAAGTTTGTAGACCCACCTCTTGAGAAGGAGATCCTCATCTTTCTAGCTAGTCTTGGACACTCTGGAGATATAAGGAAGCTCACTGACGTGAATGTCAATAAACTGCATCAACCCTGGAGATCATTTGCTGCTGTAATCAACAAATGTCTCAGCGGAACTCCATCATATGACAGTCTCCGTCTCTCTCAAGCTCAAATCTTGTGGGGTATGTACAACAAGAAGAACGTTGATTATGCATATCTTCTGTGGGAGGACTTCATTTTCAAGATTGAGAACAAAAGTACGAAGAAGGGCAGTGCGATGTACTATCCTCGGTTCACCAAGTTAGTCGTCAACTATGTCATGGAAAAAGATCCTTCAATTCCTAGAAGAAACAAGGTCAATTGGCACTATGCCAGAGATGACCCAATGTTCACTACAATTAATGTCATCTCAAGGAATGAAGCGACTCAGTTGTACGGGGCTATCTTGCCAGTGGCATTAACCAACGAGGACATCCGCAACTCTGAATCCTACAAAGAGTATTATGCTATGGCTTCAGGAACAATTCCTCCTAAGACAAAAGGAAGCAAGAAGAAAGCTAATACAGATGCAATCCCTAAACTGAAGCCTCCCACTGCCCCCAAGGAAAAGAAGTCTGGAAAAGGAAAACAAAAGACTACAGAGCTGGAGAATATCTCTGAGGCAGATTTGACAGAGGCTGAGCAACTCAAAATAGTCATCAAAAGAAGCCGTCAAGAAACTCATAGCTCTCATGCTAGTGGTTCTGGAGCAGATGAAGGAACTGGTGTTACACCAGGGGTTCCCGATGCTCCTGATTATGATTCAGATGATGATATATCTTGGAAGTCAAGCGACGATGATCAAGATGATGAGCAAGATCAAGATGATGATGATGCAGAGAAACATGAAGTTCATGAGACTACCCAGGAAGAAGAAGATGATGATGAACATGACGATGATGAGAATGATCAAGAAGATGATGATGCTAGTGACGATGATAAGAAAGCTGAAGATGATGATGATGAAGAAATGACTGAATCAGATAATGATGGTGATGATTTTGTACATCCTAAGCTCACGACTCATGAAGATGAAATTATACATGAAAAGGATACTGATGAAGATGATTCTAGTATTTCATCATCAGATGAGGATGATAGTGACAATGACGTTGAAGGAGCGAAGGTTGCAGGTGCGAAGTCAGGTGAAGATGCTACAGATGCAAAGGATCAAGGAAATGAGGCAGTCAAAGATTCCAATACCGATCTTGATGGAAGAGATAAAGTAATGACAGATGTTGAAGACACTCATGTGACCCTAACTCCGGTTAATCCTGATGGTCAACAACAGAGTTCGTCTGTATCCTCTGGATTCGTATCCAACATGCTGAACCCAAATCAAGATACTGGTGTTGATGATATTTTTCGACAACATACTGAAGCCACTTCTCTCATTGATACTCATGTAACAGCCATCGTGGAGCCATCCTTCACTCGCCCTCCAACACCGCATCCTATCGTCATTCAACCACAACAACTACCAATTATGACACCGGCAACCACTACAAGCTCCTTGCTAGAAAATCTTCCAAACTTTGCCTCGTTGTTTGGCTTTGATCATAGACTGAAAGCGTTAGAAGACAATTTCTCAGAATTCAGGCAAACCAATCAATATGCTGACGCGCTCTCCTCCATTCCTGGCACTGTTGATCAATATCTAGCAAATAAGATGCAGGAAGCAGTGGACGTTGCAGTCCAATTGAAGTATGACAGATTTCGAGAAGAGTCTACTTCTGCAAATCAACAATTTCTTGACTCAATTGATGAAGGAATGAAGAAAATCATCAAAGACCAAGTCAAAAAGGAAGTCTCCAAAGTTATTCCAAAAATCGAGAAGTTAGTAATCGATCAACTCGAGTCTGAAGTTCTGGTGCGATCATCAAAGGAAGCCAACACATCTTATGCTGTAGCTGCAAATCTGTCCGAACTAGAGCTGAAAAAGATCCTAATTGACAAAATGGAAGCTAACAACTCTATCAACAGATCAGATATACAAAGGCAGCTTTACCAGTCATTAGTTGATTCTTATGAAGCCGACAAGATCTTGTTAGATACATATGGCGATAAGGTCACAATCAAAAGACCAAGAGATGGTGCAGATGATGATCAAGAACCAGACCCTCCGCTTGGATTACGTTGTATGTTGTGTGGAATAACAGAACCGAGGAGATATCCCAAGGAGAAAAGAATGGTCAGGCATAGGAATCATGGCCTCTACCACAGTTTGTTGGCTCCAACCAAGTGTGTAAGAACGACCAACTAGGAAACCGCAGAGACAGTCTACCGATACGTGCATGTATCTGAAAGACCTGCATGGCTAGGAGTTAGAAAACAGGTGTCCAAGAATGAACAATAGCAGCAAGTAGAGGTCCAACATCTTCCTGATTGGTTTTTCCTTCAAATACCTTCTTCAGATTACCTTCTCCTGAATATGATGGGAATACGTCCTGTGTCCTGCTGTCACATGAAAAATGTCCAACCATTGGTTATAGCATTAGTCTAGTCCTGGAACAACAAGAAACCATGTGAGTAGCTGTTTTGATTAGGAAACATTACCACTGATTCTACATTTGTCAATGCTACCGCTGTTGTGCCTGTAACACGGCCCCACTAAATGTTCACACTTTAACAACCTGAGAACTGATAGTCTGGTACCAACATTTGAAGCTGACTGGAAAAAGGCACTTGCAGGGAAGTTTGAATGAACTTGGAATATTTTTGTGAGGAGGTCTACCAAAAGCCACTCCAACTGAGGAAAGAAATTAGACTTAGATTCTAACCCTGAAGGTGTCATGATACGCTTATGATCTCGCGTAGCGCCTATACCGTTGTCCAAATTTCTCAAGAGTTCGTCGTTTGTCATAGCCTTTCATCAATTTTTCAATAACGACCTGGATTATCTACTGTGGTGGACTGTGTACAATCGCCGAAAGTACTCTTCGTCATAGTAACCACAAGACTAATGGCATAGCGATTACGGGCCATATCAAATGGATAGAGATTGGTTGCCTACTCGAAATTAAATGTTGGTGTAAAGAACAGAATAGTAATTTACGACAGATTGCCCTAATGGGGAATCTCGAATTGTGGGCCAAAAGCAGATGCAATCTATGCATTTGCATACTTCAAGAGGGAATCAGCTCGAGATGTCTATTCAAAAAAGACGGATAATTGTTGTCAACAAAGGTTGAATTATGCCGCAATGGCATTGATTATATGCATCTCTATAGATTGGATTTCAGTCATGAAGGGATAATGATTGCTCTCGTACAAGTCTCAAAAGTAGGCGACACTACAACAGACTATAGGATCACATGACATTGAGATTTGCTGCTTCTTCTTGTGGAAGGAAAAGTGACAAACTAAGCGTTGACAGAACGTATTGCATTTAATGTTCTCCTCTTAAGTATGTTTACAAGAAGAGTTGTCATCAGCGACGTTGTGATAGTATCTATACAACTAGGTGTTGAAGTTATCTGAAAGAACACTTAATCTCACCAAGAACGAACGACAGATTAATTTGAGAAGGAACTAAGAGTTACATTCAATAACTCTCGATCCTAAGAGGATTCATTTACGAGAATAAAGACAAGATGAACCGTCTATGATGCAGCATTCGCCGTACTCCAACAAGTATCAGCGTATGGTACTCTAGATGACGTTTCGGACTATGTTCCTTAATGATCGTTCAAGGGAATAAGAATGGGTATTTGCCAAGAGTACTTTTTGGAGCCAACGTGACAGCAACGCGGTTGAGCCATGATCCAGGCAAATAAGTACAAGAGGCTAAACGACAAGGAGGATAATGAGGAGTTGGAGAAATTTTGTTGGTGGACGATGAAACTTACGGGGTTTATCTACGTCTTCTACAAAAGGGAACCATATGATTTACAATGACTAACTATGTTACTCATCTTAAAAAGCGTCATAATCCTCGTAACATCACTGTATCTTGTGAATATGAACATTATTAGTGTAGATATTATTGGTGAATTATAAGATGTGCATCGAGTACGCAAATTTTTTTCACGAAGTCTCTAGTAACAATTCAATCAATTTTAAATAATTGTACTCAGGGCATTCATTATTATTAAACCTTCAAAATTGAGGGAGGGAGCAATATACATGTTCAATCTGTTATTATGTTTATATTGTTCTACCGAACGTATTAATCAATTGATATCAACAATATCAAGGGATTAACATTTTGAATAGGAGGGCAGGAAATGTGATTCAACGGGACTTAATTAATATATTGAAAAGAAGTGATCAAAGTAAAATAGATCTACAATGCACTCTTTCATATCCTAGATGTACTAGATTAACGTGATGAACTTTGTTTAGGGGGTGCTTTAGTGTATGATGAAAACTCTCAAAGGTGTAAAAGATTTTGATATTTATATTTAAACACTTTGGATTGAAATTTTCAATGTTTTTTGGAAACGGATTGGGATGAAATATCCAAAGAGACTGACCATGTTCTTAAATTTATGAAGTTATAGGCGGTTAGGATCTAGGGTTTCCAGCTCCCATGATCCATGCCAGAAACGGAGGGATCAACCTAGGGATATCATAGTTAGGCGAAAGGTCTTAGGTATTATTAAAGGAGAAAAAGTGAGAAACGGAAAAGGGAACTAATGCTGACTGTGAATGGAGCCTACTAATTGAACAAACCCAACAAGTTTAGTCATGGATAAAGTCTCGGTATGAGTTGAGAAGGGGGTTTGAAGGACTGAAAAAAGAAAGACGTAAGGATAAAGGGCTGAAAATAAGAGAATACTACAGATTTTAAGGCTAGAAGAAAACCGGGTACAATTACATTGAGGTCAGAAACAATCAGTGTGTTTTTGTATGACATTGAAGACAGATTCTATGGACCCCAATAGTGCGTATGCACATCCTCCTCCCAAGCTACTCAAAGTCAGAAGATTTTTTCTCTCAGTAACTCTCGGATGTAAGACACTCTTATATGTTGACTTTCTCACTCCGAGTTAGTTTGGTTTAAGTTTGATACTGAAAAGGTGGCATGCAGACTCCATCAGCCTACATCTTATACGCTAGATCACTAAAATCAAAGTGGCACTATTGAGTCTTGAGCCAAAGAGATCATCCCATAATCTCATTAGGACAACTCACCTCAAATTCCTTCTTGCTATCTCAACATCACATGTGATATTTTAAGACATGTTCAAGAGTCCTTAGCATTAATCCTGTGTGATATTGCCAGAAACATCATGACGTGAAATTCATTCACAATGTTGATGGAAATCCTGCTTGAAGTTCAACATCGAAACAAGCTCAAGGTAGGTAACTTGTGCGACTTCTTTATGAATACAAACTTTGTGGACAACTGGAAGAATCGATGTGGAGCGATTCTTATAGATCAAACGTGATCAGTGGAAATGGAAAGAATTATCAACGGTGTTTAATGAATTTTTGAAGGATAAAAACACTCTCGGTTTTTTTGTGTCTTTTGGTGTCACAAAAAACAATTTTGTAAGTGAATACTACCGATTGATTTTTCAAATCTCAAATTGTTTATAGTCCATATCGGTGAGAGAATGTAATCATCGGGTATCATCCTTATAGTGACTGGACTAGCTTTGGGACGTTCGATAAATGAGAACATGCTCGCGTACGATGACTCTATACTTATTGTTAGAAAAATCATACTACAGATGGAAATTGTCAAGAAGATTCTTCTCAAATTGAATCTATAATGATCAAGGTCAATCCTCTCGTACGGATCTTAATGTGAGTGATCAAATAATATGCCGGATAGTTATTGTCACTCCCTCTGTCATAGACTTCCCTCTCGCACTCGATATCCACGTGTGTAATGATGGATAATGATAAGTTCTAGTTACTTAATGTATAATACACAGGAACTCTATGAGTGTATGTATATACTCGCTCAGTTTAATGATGGCGATGTATAGGTGGAAGAGTGTTGATAATAGATGAAGATCGACATTGTGCTGTGTTATTGCTGAGATACTGTATAGATGTTCTTTTGGAATGCATATAAGTCGTGCTAGTAGTCTGTCATCGTGGTCTGGCTACTCTCGAGGAAACGTATCTGATTTGTTGTGTAAGATAATCCCCGTCAACGGAAACTCTGTCCAGTTGTATAAGACCTCTGTGCGAAGGTATCTATCAGATTAACATGATAACTCAGAACAGATATCGTATGAGTCTCCATACTCTCGACGAAGTATCCTATATGAGAGAGATTCTCTCGTCTCATCCTACTTCTACTGCTCGCTCTCTGTAAGAGTATAGACACAAAATGGTTTTGTAGCTTTTGTTATATACATGTACTTCTAAAACCCCAATTGGTTTTTCAACTTTTGTGCTTTGATACTAAAAAGTTCAAACATACAATTTATACAAAATAAAAATGGTTGTTATGTCACGTTGATAAGTATATAGTTACATAGCACATAACTGTCATGTAGTTTGGTTTTCGAATTCGTTTTCTCTCTTGAATATTTAACGTATAATATATAATAAAATGTTGTTCGGTTTTGCATATTTATGTCATGTAAAGATTGTGTTTTGTTTTTCTTTCGACAATAATGATATGGGGCATTTTCTATCGCCTCGCCCAGGGCATCAAAAAGCTCAGGACCGGCCCTGTGAATTACCATTTGTAATCTTTCGACATATGTATTATACACTTTGTATTAGCATTTGTAAAATCCCAACAGCATATCCTTAAATAAACGAACTAAACAAATCAAACCAACTAGTAACTACCATGAGTCACATAAACTGTTAGATGTTTAGGGTGTGTGATGATCCTGGATATCTTGTTTGTATCGTGTTGAGTTCACTTTCCGTATAAAGAATTTCGACCCTTTACATGTCTGGGTTGCACGAAATCTCTATCGGGATAATACAAGAAGAGTAACAATTTGTGTCTAGGCACAAGAACACAAATCAAGAGCAAAAGAGATTATGTATGTGTATATTCGTTTGTCAGAATGAGACTAATCTATCTGTTTATAAAACAGATTGTAAAGACAGTTTTATGCAGTTAATAGTTGGTTGAAAACCAACTTTTACAACTGTTTTTTCAACAGTCACGGTTGGGGAAATAAGAGGGAAAAACAACAGAATAACTTACTTAGAGCACCAAATATAAAACAGCAAGGGGCGCTGCCCCTTGACCCTTGCATTTTGTCATGGTCGAAAACATATTAACTCAACGAGTGTGCACTCCACACTTCT
>BQNB010140960.1:3713-17338 GCA_026074375.1 Tanacetum coccineum
GAATTTATGAAAGTAGGAGGTTTCTTTGAATTTATGAAAGTAAGGGAAAATTGGAATTTACGAAAGGTGGTTTCGTATATTGGAGCTTTTAGTAACCGTTTGGTTTTGTAAATTGTGGAGCTTTCGTATATTTATGGTTTCATAACTGGATGTTTCGTATCAAGATTGGTTTTGGTTTCGTACTTCAAGCTTTCATAACACTGGTTTTGTATGAGAGGTTTCGTAACTGACTCGCGCAAACTCACCCCTCAAAACCTATCTATATATGATATAAATACACCAAGGGACGAAATCACGCGAGAGCAAGAAAACCGGAAGCAGTATAGAGTGTTCCCGGGTCGTTATGTCCCAACGAGGCTAGAATGGAAAATCGCAAGACGATTGATGATTTGTGTTTGAATGTCACAAGGAATGATTTGGCACTAAAACTAATAAAAATAAGCAAAAGGCACATAAAAATAGCAAAGAGAATAAGCTGGAATAAGAATCAAAACTAGGAATGGCAAAAACACTTTAAAACTTTAAACTAAGACACAAATAAGCTCAAATAAACTTAAGACAAGTTAAATGAGCTAACCTAACTCTAAATAAGCAAATACAAAAAGCAATTAAGCTAAATTAAACAAGATAAACATAACAGTACTAACAGTTTTAACTACCAGTACTAACTTGGAGTTAGTACTGCTAGGCTAAAGTTAGTACTGTTAGCTTAAGGTTAGTACTGCTAGGCTAACAAGACTTAAAGAATTAATAAATAAGCAAACAAGCTAAAACAGAAGTTCACCTAACCTTAATAAGCACTTAGTAATTGGAATAAGCAACTAAAATAAACTAAAATGATAAATAAGCTAGAAAACTAAAACTGATAAACTCTTAAAATTATTTTGAAAAGGGCAAATAAGTTCTACTGAAGACAGTAAAATAAAATAGGTTTAATCTACTTTAGAAAGCTAAAGAAATCTTAAATAAGTTGAAATAATAAGCTGATAAGCTAAAATGGCCCACCAGTACTAACAGTTTTAGCTGACAGTACTAACTTGGAGTTAGTACTGGTAGCTGAGTTAGTACTGCTACCTTTGAAATCCAAGAAAATGAACTAGCAGTACTAACTTGGAGTTAGTACTGGTAGCTTTAAGGTTAATACTGCTCCAAAAGTGAACTAGCAGTATTAACTTATAACTAACAGTTTTAACAAGTGAACTATCAGTAATAAGTAAGAAACGATTTGGTTAATTCCAAGATCTTGTCTTTGTTGTTCAAAAGCTTTCTGAACATTGGTGCAAACTTAGGCATGTGCAGGAGAGCATCTTCGAAAAATTTCCATAAATTTCAAAGCTAAAAGGTCGTCCTTTTCACGGATTTTCTCCTTGTTTACCCTAGATGGATATAGTAAAGTCGCTTTGGTTCTAGGCATGACAATTGGTTCATCAACTTGGACTGTCAGAGGTTGGACGTCTTCGGTACTTCCGTTAGGAAGTACCGTGTCCTTTGTCACCTCGGTTTCAACTTCCACCACTGGAGGTGGAATTTGAGGTCCATCATATGAAGCACCGCTTCTGGTGGTGATTGCTTTCAATTCACCCTTCGGATTAGCAATGGTGTTGCTAGGAAGAGAACCGAATGTTACCAAGCTGGAATGTAAAAGCTGTAAGTTACTTTGAAATTAAGCTTAAGATTAAAATTAATTATTGCTAAAAAACAAAAAACTAGATGCCTCAAAGGCTTACAAAAACCTATTTAAGCACAAAGCTATCATCTTGGGCAAGCTTGTGCTTCTTTGAGAGATAAAACAAGTGTGCTTGTTGTGTGAAGGAGAGGACTAAAAACAAATCCCAAAATCCAGCCTTGATTCTTTTGACTTCTTTGGAAGACAATCTCAGCCTCAAAATGCTTTTGGGAAAGGTTAGGGATTGCAACATGGACTTTATACAGCGGGGGGGGGTGGGTTAGTAGGGTGGTAGGAAAATGATTTTGGGCTAGGGAGAGAAGTGGTTTTGCAGGGAAAAAAGTATGGGACGACATACCAGTTGTAACTGTTTGTTTGGTCGGGAAAGAAGACCTTTTATGGGAGTCGGCATTGGTTCCCCTCAAGTGCGTATAACTTAAAAAGTACTCTTCTAACCCGATTTGCAACTTTGATCCCTCCTTCTTATAACTTTGTAATACAACTTTAGACTTGGCAGTTTTTATAGCCCCCTCAGATATTTTCTTCATTTGATGACTTTTGATTTTGCCCTTTCCACTCCGTGCTGAGATTTTGTTTGTCTTTTTGGCTCTCTTTTTGCTCTTTTTTCATTGAATAACCTATCCTGCACAATAAAAACAAAACATAACAAATTACAAGGTATTTTCGTGTACGTTTTTAGTCATTTAGGTACGCTTAATAATGAAAATGGAATGTTGTAATCAAACACATATCAACTACTGGTCAAAGGTGTCCCGTAGTTTACCTTGGGCACACCGTTTTTACGACGATCCATTCAGGACCTTCTCAAAATTGTCCCTGTTCCTATGACATCATTTGCTGAAAAGAGACCCATTTTCTTCTCTGAAGAGTGTATCGATTCCTTTAATACACTCAAAAGAAAATTGACTGAGGCTAGCCGATCTTAATTGCTCCCGACTGGGACTTAACCCTTTGAACCTGAAGGTGCGATGCCTAGCGACTATCGCAATTGGGGCAGATCCTCGGTCAAAGAAAAAACAATCTTTACCAACCTATAACACTATGCTTAGCACGACTATGACAGGCTCAAACTCATTACACTACTACCGAAAAGGAATTACTTGCAGTAGTGTATGCCTTTGAGAAATTTCGGTCATATCTTGTTATGTCCAAAAGCATAGTGTATACTGACCATTCTGCCATCAAGTATCTCTTTGCCAAGAAGGATGCTAAGGCAAGACTCATGCGGTGGATCTTATTGCTCCTCAAAGAATTTGATATTGAAATTCGAGACAAAAAAGAGCTGATAATCTCCTAGCCCCGATCAACTTGTCCAGACTTGAAAATCCGCATCAAGACAAACTCGAGAACAAAGAAATCAAATGAAGCATTTCCTCTTGAACTCTGGTTATGATAGCTCAAATTATTTCAAGATCATAGTACCCCATGGTTGTGCCCGATTTTGCAAACTATCATGCAGGAATTCGTTATCAAGGAATGACATCCCAAACAAAAAAATTAAATTCTTCAAGGATTCAAGCATTATTCTGGGATGATCCCTTCCTGTTTAAGATCTGTGCTGATCAGGTGATAAGACGTTGTGTTTCTGGGCAAGAAGCTTTAGACATTCTCAAAGCTTGCCACAGTGGACCCACTGGGGGACACTATGGTGCCAATTACACAGCAAGAAAAATCTCGAATTCAAGATTCTATTGGCCCACGCATCTACAAGGATGCCACATGAACTTTGTCACCCTATGTGACATTTGTCAACGTCAAGAAAAAATTAACCAAACGTGATGAGATGCACAAAACTCCATCCAAGTTTGCGAAATCTTTGCATCTGGGGAAACAAAAAAAAAAAAAAAAAAAAAAAAAAAAAATATAATTGTGTTTAATAAAAAAAAAAAAAAACATTGATTTTATGGGGCCGTTCCCGTCTCAGAGGGAACAAGTAACAGTACTCGTAGGCTGTTGACAACTTGTCAAAACGGTTGAACAAAAGCGCCCCACCAATGATGCCCGAGTTGTTTGCAAATTTTTTAAAAACTCTCTTTTCTCGATTTGGTGCCGGGGTCCCCCCGACTAATCATAGTGATCGCGAACTCACTTTGCAATGACAGTTTAGCATAGGTCATGGCTTAAGTACGGAGTCACTCACCGTCTCTCCACCGCGTATCACCCACAAACAAGTGGGCAAGTTGGAGGTGTCAAATCGTGGTTTAAAGCGTATTCTTGAGAGAACCGTGGGAGAAAATCGTGCCTCTGGTTCGAAACAAACTACTGATGCTTATATGGGCCTTCCGCACAAGCTTACAAAAACACCCATCGGTGTACTTCCATATAATCTTGTGTAATGGAAAGGCATGTCATCTACCGATCGAGTTTCGAGCACAAAGCCTACTGGGCCCTCAAGCAAACAAATTTAATATTCAAACTGCGGTGATCAACAGAAAGTTCAGCTGAATGAACTAAATGAACTTCGTGATCAAAGCCTAACGAAAAACTCATTGATCTATAAAGAAAAACCAATAGGATACACGATGCTAATATTCATAAAACCGCGTTTTTCAACGTTGGTGATCGAGTTCCTCTCCTTTCAACCTAACTGAAGATTTTCTCGGGCAATTTGAAATCCCGTTGGTCTGGACCATTCACTGTTGTCCAAGTATTTCCTTATGGCACCGTCGAGTTATCTCAAAACTCCGGGCCCAACTTTAAAGTGAATGGTCATCGTATAAAACACTACTTTGGAGGGGACATACCAACCGAGGTTGTCCCGGATCTCCAAACGTTCCCCATGGACCAATAAATTCGGGGGACGGGTCAAGCGTTCGGGACCTAAAACTAGCGCTTCGTGAGAGGCACCCATGCTTATCATTATATGTAATAAATAAGTGTTTTGTTTGTGAAGGCTTACATTTCCTTTACCCAGGTATTTTGTCCATGTTTGTGTGCTTTGTATTGAATGTTTCCAAGGATTTCCCCGTTTGTGAAGACTCTCAGTATCCTCCACAAGAGTTTCACATCCCAATCTTCATTTTGGAATCCAGTATCCAAATCAAATCCCGACTAACTTTTTATCTTTGGCACACTTCATAAACGGCCTTTATATTTACATAGGAACCCCTTTAAACCTCGAGACGATGTTTTAGTTTCTAGTATGGGGGGATCTTCGATTGATTTTTTGCCTGCATCGTTGTTATCACGTAGATCCCGTTTTAAACCACTAAATTTTTTGCAAAAATAACCAAAAAAAAATAAAAAATTTTAAAAATTTTCAAAAATAAAATAAGTGTTTTGTCACTAACAATTTTGACTTTCCTAATGGGTAGAATGAGAATAATTTGTTGACGTCGATCGGCAGAGCGTGTTGAGCCCTAGCTAGTTCCACAACTTACCTACTTGGTAGGCTAGAGCTTTCAACGAATTCGACTTCTCGAATTTTAAAAAGGTGAAGAACAAGAATGATAGAGTAAATATAAGTTTAAGTGCCGAGCAGATACTACAAAAACTTATATGAGTAACTTGTGGCTTTTTCTCCCATTAGCTTCTAATCCGCCTAATCATACGTACTCAATTCAATTCAACTAAGTCAATCAATGTTTTTAGAAAAAGCTTCAAATTTGTAACTTGATTCTTTAAAGCGAGATTTTTCTGTTCTTAATAATTCGAAAGTTAAAATGCCAAAGAAGCATGAATGAAGTATGAATGCAAAAATGCATGAATATTAAAATTATGCCAATGAAGCATACAATTGATTATATGGAACAAGTAAAAGATGTGTCGTGATATCCCACTCCGCTAACCACGAGGTGGGGGTTCAAACTAAGACATCTTTACTTCTAGGGATTTGGTGTGTTGTGATATCTCACCAGGAAGCGAGGTCTAGGTGAGGGTTCAAACTAAGACACCTATCCTTAGCCATATTAGGAAGAAGGTGTTGATGTGATTTCCCACTACGCTAGCAACGGGGTGGGTTTTCAAACTAAGAACACCGGTCGTTGGTTGTGATATCCTACTAGGGAGCGAGGCCTAGGTAGGTGTTCAAACTAAGCAACGCATTCCTAGCTTTAAGAACTTATGATATTAATGATAAAAATGTTGCAAAAAAGTTCTACAGTTAAAATTTCGCTCTCTAAAATCAAGTTACAAGGTCCTAATAAGTTGTTGCTTTGAGTCTTGATTCATCTTGAATCACGACTATGGAAATAAGTTGATCTATGGTTGAGTTGAAATGAGTACACACATTTAAATCATATATCCGTGTTGGGAGTTAAAAGTTCACAAGTCATAAGTATGAGTGCTTAACATTTAGACTTATATTGACAAATGATCTTGTTTAATTGCTTGGTTTGGATCTAGTGAAAAATCGGGGACGATGAATTTATCCGTCAGGACATCCGTAGATTATTCTATGGGCGCTTCTCATTCTATGATCCCAAATGTTGATAAAATAAAGGAAGTCAAACAAGCAGTCAAGAAAAGAAAAAGAAAAATCCAAAAATATTAAAGATAGTTAGTGTACATATCAAAAATGGTGAAAACGGGACTTGTCAAAGCTATTGATTCTTTAGTTCCCCTTAACGAACACTTTGCTACTTTTCAAGGTAATTAGTCGAGGGGGGTTAGAGATTCTTAGTTTTCTTGAGTGTTTACTTCATAACATTGCGTGAGGACACGGCAATACCTTAGTATGGGGGATTTTGATATGTGTTTAATTACACATACCATTTTCCATATTAAGCGGACTTAAATGACTAAAAACATACCAAAAATACATTGTATTTGTATGTTTGCATTTGTATTGTGCAGGAAACGGATATTCAAGAAAAGAACAAAAAGAAAGCCAAAGACAAACAAATCCAAGCACGGAGTGGAAAGGGCAAAGTCAAAAGTCATCAAAATGAAGAAAATACAACTTGAGGGGCTAAAACTGCCAAGTCTAAAGTTGTATTACAAAGTTATAAGAAAGGAGGGATCAAAGTTGCAAACCGGGTAGAGATTACATTTAAGTTATACAACTTGAGGGGACAAAAGCTGCCTACTTCCCTAAAACTTCTTTCACACGCCCAACAAACCCAGTTACAACACTGGTATGTCGGTCCCATACTTTCTTCCTGCAAACGACTTCTCTCCATAGCCATAAATCATTTATTCCACCCTACTAACCCCCCCAGCTGTTATAAAGTCCTGTTGGGCAATCCTAACCTTTCCCAAAGATTTTCGATGGCTGAGTGAGGATTGTCTCAAAGAGGCTCAAAAGAAATCAAGTCTGGGATTTGCTTAGACTCTCCTCACAAAACAAGCACACTTGTTTCTATCTCTACAAAGAAGCACAAGCTGCAAGTTGAAGACTTCGGCTATAAATAGAGTTTTTTGTAAGCCTTTGAGGCATCTAGTTTTGTTGTTTTAATCTTAAAAATAATTTAGCTTATTTTCAGTTTGTTTATGTCATTTACAGCTTTTACTTTCATCTTTGTAACACTTTCAAGATTAATGCAGTTGTGAAGTTTTTTAAGTCAATTTACATTAACAGTGTTAAGTTTCTTAATCATATTGTTTGTGTTCACAAATAAGCTCTCACACAGCGTACTCATAAGCTGTTTTTGTTAAGTAAAAATAACAGGTTAAGTAGTTAAGAGAAAACCACAAATATCACTCTCAAATATACCACAGCTTATGTTATGGATTGTTAAGCCAATTACGGATGGGCATTATGGACTCCACTAGCTTGTTTTTATACAAAGCTAGAGCTTGTAGATTCTCTGTTTTGACCATGTTTTGAGCAAGGGTGTGTGTTGTAAGGTTTTTTTCTTTATTCTTATTGTTCTTAATTTTTCTGCAGAACTGTTTTAAGTGCTTATTTTGCTTATTTGCTAATTGAAAAGTGTTTGTATTACTTTCTTACTTAGTACTGATAGTTCACTTATTAAAACTGTTAGTTATAAGTTAATACTGCTAGTTCACTTTTGGAGCAGTATTAACTTAAAGCTACCAGTACTAACTCCAAGTTAGTACTGCTAGTTCATTTTCTTGGTTTAAAGGTAGCAGTATAACTTAAGCATACAGTATCACTCCAAGTATAATACTGTCAGTTAAATACTGTTAGTACTGGTGGTTCCATTTTAGCTTATCAGCTTATTATTTCAACTTATTTAAGATTTCTTTAGCTTTTTAAAGTAGATTAAGCCTATTTTAGTCTACTGTATTCAGTAGAACTTATTTGCCCTTTTCAAAATAATTTTAAGAGTTTATCAGTTTTAGTTTTCTAGTTCATTTTGTCATTTTAATTCATTAAAGTTGCTTATTCTTATTACTAAGTGCTTTTTAAGGTTAGGTGAACTTCTGTTTTAGCTTGTTAGCTTATTTATTGTTTCTTTGTGTTTTGTTAGCCTAGCAGTACTAACCTTAAGCTAACAGTACTAACTTTATCCTAGCAGTACTAACTCCAAGTTAGTACTGGTAGTTAAAACTGTTAGTACTGTTGTTAGTACTGTTGTGTTTATCTTGTTTAATTTAGCTTAATTGTTTTTTGTATTTGCTTATTTAGAGTTAGGTTAGCTAATTTGATTTTTCTTAAGTTTATTTGAGCTTGTTTATGCCTTAGTCTAAAGTTTTAAAGTGTTTTTGTCATTCCTAGCTTTTATGCTTGTTCTAGCTTATGTTCCTTAATTATCTTCTTGTTCAATTGCTTATTAGGTTCAGTATCCAATCATAATTCACACCCTGTCACATTCAAACACAAATCGTCATTCGTCTTGCCATTTTCCATTTTAGCCTCGTTGGGACATAACGACCCGGGGACACTCTGTACTGCTTCCGGTTATCTTACTCTTGCGTGATTTCGTCCTTTGGTGTATTTATATCATATATAGATAGGTTTTAAGGGGCGAGTTTGCGCGAGTCAAACCCTTACGGCATAGTTAGAGATATCAGTTCATTGTCAATCTCATAGTTAGCAATTAATACAAAAGCTTAGTTATCAATATTCATTGTTCTTCTTTGCATTATAAGTTAGATTCCGCATAACTTATAGTGTTCTTAATAATTGTTTCTCCTGTAGTTTGTGTGAATCTATTCATATTAGCTGCAACCCTTAACAAGGTAGTAAGATCTATATTCAAAATGGATCCACAGATAATAAATATCAAACACTTGCATTTCTTTTAAAGATGCAAAAATGAACATAATGGTACAAACATGTGAGGTCTTTTGGCGATTCAGTTGTTCTGCCAACATCGGCAGCTTCGTCTAACACATCATCTAGGTGAAATCAACCGCTCATGTTTTGCACCAGGTATTGAAATGAAACCGCAACATGTGTTTTTGGATTAAAGTAGTAGTGCGTGGCCGGTGAGATAGACAACCACAAGTCTGTAATGTTAATGGTTAATACCATAAGAACATACGTCTCTTACACATAAAATGTTCTTGGGTTACTTTAATTATTAAGTGAGTACCTCTGTACCAGGACACCTAACATGAGCTGACAACAATAATAACGAGAGATTCTATCATTTCAACCAAGCCCTATCAAAGTACGCACCATGTCATCCCACATTGTGAACTCGTGATATTTCCACTGTTGATGAATTTTTTTATCAGTTTTCAAGATAAAAATGTGTTGGTTATTTTATGCGTAAAATTTGTTGGACACATGAAGCTAGTTACTCCAAATTCTCAATGTCAACCTTTCTTCTAATAGTTTGCCTCTTATTAGGATCTCCGAAAATAACCAAACTGTCCAATAATCGAACACAACTAATGTAGTCTGTCAACATAAATAAGACTTAAGTTAGATGTTTTGTTTACTAAATAAAAAGAAAATAGGTACATATTACATGCCAAAACATAATGTTAGTGTTTTCCTTGACTATCGGCTAGGGTCTCTTGAATTCGAGCTGATTATACGAAATGAAATTTAAGAAATTGTTCAGAAAGCCACCTGCTGATATGTTTTCAAACTTAGTGTATCTTCCAAATCCGAGGCTCGTTTTGTTTTTAAGAGTCTGCTGCCACGGGCGTTGGTTCGCAACTAAAATCACACATTCTGTAGGTGGAACCAATTTCGAGGATCTGACTAAAATACTCGATATCACTGATATTCGTATTTTCTTGGATAGCATTGCCCTATGCACGTTAAGACATCATTTTCCAGATACTACTATTTTTTATGTTTGCTGCAAATTTAAATATGTTGAATTTACCTATGTGTCAAACAATATGCAGCCATAACCAATTTGTATTGGAACATTTAGGGCTATCCATCTACAGTACACTTTGGCTTCTAAATTTGTTTCGATCACCCCGGTTTAAGATGTCCTGTATTAAGCTGTGTCATTCTAATGATATCATTAAATAGACAAAATTTGGTATAAAACAACATCACCGGCAAGAAAGAGAAATAAGGATAGCGTAGCAAAAAAACATGAATCAAGTAACTCCTTTAATAAGAAACCTACTCGCAACTCTTACTCTCAACAAACACGTGAGAGAAATACCATAACGCATCATCATATTATTTTAGCATTCATACAAAGACCCTATCATATCAGTTCAATAATAGAGAAAATAAGAACATAATTACAAAGAAATATATGTGGCTTAAATTTGTGTTAACGGATTATTATAAACTATATTTCTCGTAGTGTTCGGCAACCAATTTTTTTTGTTTAAAAAGTAAGTTTAGTGTATCGGCCGATGTTGCCCTACAGCCCTTTGGCAAACCAAAATCTTGAAACAATAATGCATTCAACATTCGCGTCAGAAAACATTCAAAAAATAAACATCAAACAACCCGACAGCCAACATGTGACCACAACCGGCTATGGCTGAAACGAAGCACACCCATAACAACTGCACGCACCACAAATTTACCCAAATGCTTGGACAATGTCATTGATAAAATACAAAAGTTATAAAACCTAACAACCTATAACTTGATACACCACATATTTATCTAAATGCTTCAACAAATCTAAATGATAAAAATCAAATGTTCTAAAACTCGACAATGTAAAATACAACTTGTTGACATCCAAATTCTGTAACCCCTAAATACATGAACATGACATACCTAATGCACCAAAAAAGTAGAACCTCATTAGCTGCATAAACACAACACACCTAATGCCCTAACAAACCAAAAAGTTGCAGCAGACAAACCACCAAAGATCAAAGTAAACCACATAGTTACACCTTCTAAACCACATACTTAATTTAACATTAAAACATGAAACAATCAAACCACGATACATAGTCACACTTTCCATAATACACGCACATTAAAGAAGCATAAAATAAAACTATTTAAATATACATGCTATTGGAATTAGTTATCTACTAATTAATATTACACATAATACTACACGGGTTTACGCAGCGGATAATGATCACATACAGTTCATATAATTAACATAAAAGTAAATACGGGTTTGCGTACATTTGAGCAAATAGCAAACAAACAACAAATGCAAGTGAACACGCGCGTGCGTTGTTTGAGCCGTACAAAACCTAAATCGAGTTACTAAAGGAAGTAACATCTACGTGTATCTACACTACACGTTAAACGATACCACTCGAATGCTAGTTTAAGCCTTTATGATCATCAAGACTCGTGTTCTTGATTACTTAACAAAACCCAAACGTAATCCCTTACAAGTGGGGATGTTTGAATCGGCTCAAAGAGGAAAAGAAGAGAAGAATAAGATGAAGAATAGTGAATTCTCGAGCCATGTATTTATAGTGTAAAACTAGGGCAACACATTGGCTTAGGGAACAAGTTAACTTGAACTTTTCCATAATCCCCTTCCCCTATGAAGGCCGACCCTTTTAGTGTCATATTAATTAAGGGACTAATGATTAATTATCCATAAACAAACTAATTCACGACTGCTAAGTATTATCGTTAGAACTTTTAATATATATAATAAATATACAGTTATATATAGTATATATACTAATAAAGTAGTATCTATGTGTATACGTGTGTGACACCATAGGCTCACGTATTTCTAGCCGTATAAATACTTTTGTGACATGAGCACTTCCCAACAGCTCCCATTAGCGAAAGTCATCGTCATATAATATAACATACTAATATTGGTAAGCGTGTAACAACATGCCAATGCTCCCAGAAATACCTGAGTGTAGTTTCATTAAATATCTCAGTATCAATGGTTCAAGTTAATTCATCCTTTTATTTCAGATACGGTGTTAAAATAGATCTGGATCAAAGTCATTCTATAATTTAACGATTCTGTTTCTCGTTTCTATAATTGATCTAGATTACCATATGTAAAAAGAAACATCTTTACTACACTTTGGGCGGGGCCATGCAATCATCTGATCAACCCAACGAGGGCCCCAGTTAGTATCTAACTCCCTAACACGTGAAGAAACAAATTCTATTTTGAATACAAGTGTTTTTCACATGCTTCATAACATTTCTGAAAGTAGCATTTATAACTACGTTATTCAGGATAGCGGTTGACTAGAATCAAGAAAATGCAATCCATACACGCATAACCTACTTGCATCTGAAGTCTGAGGATAAGCAAAAACTCTACCATATGTGTAATTCACTTAATGACGTAGATCCATAAAGTGATCCACATAAGTTGGGGTATCCAATATTTAACCACATTGAATAACATATGAGTTTGGCAGACACCTCTTTTAATATTCAACAAAATATAGCCAATCGCTTATATTTGTCTTAATTCAACAATATCCCCATATCGTTGACTAACAATAGACAAGTTTAGAATGCTAAAATTCATTCATGGATTTAAACATGCAAATATAGGACACAATTATTATAAAATGAAAACAATAATACCAAGTATATTAATTTATTGCAAAAATAACAATCGTTTTACATCCCCTTATCCAAATACTAAAATAATAAATACATCACAGAGTTACATAAGACTACTAGCAGAACGAAGTCCAATCCTCATGGCATGCTCAAAATGTTTGGTGTACGACATTGGTTTCGTGAATGGATCAACTACGTTGTCATATGTGTGAAATTTGTTAAAGACAATTTCACCATTCTATATCACTTCTCGAATGTAGTGATATTTCATTTGATAATGTCTGGCTCCTTTCATAATTCCTGGATGTATGGCGATAGCTATTACGCCCATATTATCGCATAACATCTCCATAGGTTCTTTATTGGTTGGCACAACATTTCCAAGTCCATCAATAAACTTTCTCATCCAAACAACTTCCATCGAATCTTTCGAAGTAGCTATGTACTCTGCTTCTATAGAAGACATTGCAATAGTGCTTTGCTTAACATTCTTCCAGTCCATGACTCCACCATTAAACACGAAAACATATCCCGATTGGGATTTTGTATCATCTTTGTCGATTTGAAATCCAACATCAGTATAACAAGTAACCTTCAGTTCATTTCCAGGATTTCTCCCATAAACAAGAACCATATCTTTAATATTCCTCAAATACTTAAGAATAGTTTTAACAACAGTCCAATGAGCTTCACTAAGATTTTGCTGAAATCGACTACATAAATTTTGTGCAAAGGCAACATCAGGTCTAGTGCATCTTACTGCATACATAATAGATCCTATAGCCAAAGCATAAAGAACTCTTTCTATACGTTTCACCTCACCAAGTTTATTTTCACCTTGAGCCTTGCTCAAATTAGATTTCTCTTGCATTGGAACATTACTACGCTTGGAATTTTCCATCTTAAATTTCTTTAAGATTTTACCAAAATAAGCACCTTGACTATGAGCAATTAACTGCTTAGATCTATCTCTTGTGATCCTGATTCCAAGGATATATGCTCCTTCTCCTAAGTCTTTCATGGAAAAACATTTACAAAGCCAAGATTTTACTTCTAGTAGCATTGGAATGTTATTTTACATGACCAATATGTCATCAACATATAAGACTAGTAATGCAACATTACTACCACTAGCTT
>BQNB010140961.1:0-17338 GCA_026074375.1 Tanacetum coccineum
TAAACAAATCAAAAAGAATAAAGGTGTAAAATTTCACTACTTCACAATCATAATAAATATGAATAATATTTCCATAATGCTCATGACTTAGATATAAAAATATAGTGGAAGTAGTAAACACGCGAAAAATAAAACAACATACTTTCACATTCCCATTG
Organism: Tanacetum coccineum; assembly: GCA_026074375.1. Classification (NCBI taxonomy): domain Eukaryota; kingdom Viridiplantae; phylum Streptophyta; class Magnoliopsida; order Asterales; family Asteraceae; genus Tanacetum; species Tanacetum coccineum. Next base: position 159 of record BQNB010140961.1, read on the forward strand.
CATTCTGCAATTCCCGACCTAACCAAAGATAAGAAATACACAAATAAACACATGAAGTACACACTTTTACACAAAAGCAACTAGCAACCAACCACGGACTTACTCTATAGGGTAGTCTAAGGTGTAAGAAACAAAAATGGCTTAAAAGGTTTTTCTAGGGGTATCTTACTCTAAAAATAAGAGTAAACAAGGGGTTTTATACGAGGGTTAACTAACCAGTGTAGTTAGTTAATAACACATAATGTGTGTAAACGGAATAGGCTTTTTGGTTTAATCCGTCAAATTTGCCAATCTTGACAAGTTACTTCAATTATAAAAATAATTTTCATTATCATGGTCTCGAATAGTATACCAAGCCAAGTTCTAAAGTTTACTATAATCACCGACACTCATATATTTGTGGAATTTTAGGTAAAATGGGGGAAACAGAACATGCTTAATCCTCACAATATGGAAATAAGGGTTATGTGTGCGGGACATGCAGCTAATAATCTTACAAAAACATGCTAAATTTTTAAAAAAAAATTTAGGAATAAATTAGGCATATTCTTGTAAAAATAAGGACACCTAGCGTTCTAATTCTCCTCTCCCACTTAAGATATACAACGCCCACGTTCTAAAAATATAACATGAAAAACAGGAAATATAAAGAATTAGAACGAAAAACTCCCATGGATTTGCTCGGTATGATCCTCCATGATGATTATATGAGCAACTCGTGTGTGTTATGAAAATTGTCTGAATCCTAGCATGAATAACACACATAAGATTCCAGATTATATGCATACCACCACTTCCTTCATTCATGTTTAATACTTTTTTGTTTTAACATAAGAAAAATCACAGCAATTGTATCTCCTAATGAACGTTGGTTAGAATAAACATAAAATCGATAACTGTATAGGAGGGTCGATACGCTGTATCCATAGTGTTGGATACGCCGTACTGAATCCTGTAAGAAAATAAAAACAAACAATACGGGTCAGAGTTCAAATACGCCACATTCAGAATCTTGAATACGTCGTATTGAGATGTTTGACAATAAAGTCTAAAAGTACTTAAAACATAAAGATAACGTCTAGGTTATTCAATATGTCGTATCCATGGGGTTTGATACGCTGTATTGACATTCTGGACAGACAGACTCTATACGAAAATTGAAATTACATTCCAGGTTATCTCCCGGCAAGTACTTTTGTTTATTGAAGAGTCTTTAAGTTAGACTTCCTTCATCTTTTTACTTCATACGCGTCACGGATCACCCTTCACCTATCTTGAGAAAAATCTATTGGTAGACACGAGACAAGATTTCTTCGGTTCGTAGCCAAATATCATACTCGTGTTCCTTAATAGCAACATATTCTTCCATTGGTCCCAATGAGTATTTAATCACCTCAAACTTTTTAGATTTGAATGTTGGTGGATTCTCGTAAGATATCCCATGTAATTTTCTCTTCCTTTCTTTGAATCTTTCCTCCTCTTCATCAATATAATAAGATGCATTTATGGAACCATGTAATCTTCTAAGTCCCTAATATCATCATCATCATCATCTTCCATTGGCTCATAATTATCAAACCGTTCTTGATCCCCTTGAATTGCATCGTTATCATTATTAGGCGAGTAATTTCTCCAAGCATCTTCACTTGATTCTTTCTCTTCTTTCTTTCCCCAACAATATTCTTCTAACTTTATCGCTAGTTCATAATCAATTTTGTGGTAATTACCAAAACTTTTTTTCAACCAAGAGAAAAAATTCTTTCCTTCTCTATTCTCATGTCCCAATGATCCTTCTAAGATAGCTTTTTCTTTTAAAGCTTCATCCTTCAAATCACCAACTTCTAATCCTTCATACCATTCATAATTTTGAAAATAAGTCATGTTGCCTACTCGAATCATTCTCGATAAATTTCCTCCACTATAATATCCATCTTCACTCAAGTTACAAGTAGGCCATTCAACGTGTCCACTCTTGAATTAAAACGGATTGCATTCATGATATATATCATCATTAGGTTCCTTCTAAGTTCCATCATCTAACCATGGTTTTTATTCAACCAATGACACTTCTTTATTCCATTCATAGATCAATTTGAAGAAGATGATTAAACTCCTTGAATTCTTTGCATAGATTTCATTTTCTTCACTTACATTCTTTTCTTTAAAATTGGAAAGCTCATCATAAGTAAGTACCTCTTCATCATCACCTCTTTTCCAATAAAGCCATAGTGCATTATTTGTGTACCAATCCATTGTCTAATGGTTATTAAATTTGGAAGCTAACCATTTTGGAAATTCAACATTAGTTGGATCGCATTTCTTATCGTTGTTAAATCCTTATACCTCTAGTCACCTTTTAATTTCCATATACTCCTCGAATTGCTTCCTATAACTTCGAATTAACCATGTAATCACTAATAGAATAGAGAGAATCAAAAACTAGAATAGAGAGAATCAGAAAATTATCAGTAGGATAAGCTCAAATGAAAGAGAATGCAGAAAACTAAACACAAAAATGAAATACGAAAAATTAAAACTGCTGCTATATCAAACGATTGATACGCCGTATTCAGTAAACTGAATACACCATATTAATGTATGATGTCGAATACGCTATATAGGTTTTGAAAAGTGATAGGTCGTATCCAAAGAGATGAATACGTTATATTTCGTATTTGACCAAAAGAAAAAAATCAACAATTAGTAATGCAGAAAAATACAAACACACAAATATTGTTGGGATTAAAAGCCTTCTTGAAGTTACTGCTGCTAAGGTTTGTATTACTGCTGCTAAGCAAAAGTTAGTGTTGTTCATTAACTTTAATGAAAAATATGCTAAGTAGTTAGCGCTACTAGTATAAAGTTAGTATTGCTAGTTCACAGTTACTACTGTTAGTATATATTAGTACTGCTAGTGTAAGGTTAGTACTGCTGGTAAAGATTGAAGAAAATATTCTAAGTAGTTACTACTTCTTGTACACAGTTAATGTTGCTGGTGTATAAGTTACTACTGTTGGTACTAAGTTAATGTTGCTAGTACAAAAGTTACAACTACTCAAAAATTAAGACTGCTAAAAGAGTTTCTACTGTCAGAAGAGAATGGATAAAGACAAAAGAAAGGATAAAGATTGATTGGAGATCAAGATTACTTACATGATAAGTATTAGTTATTTATAGAATAGATCATAGAGAATATTCTAAATCGATTAGGAATATATTGTAAATCGACTAGGACTCCTTGGTGTATAAAAGAATGTCCTAGGGCATAGATTTTTGAATTTGTATCAAGTTAAAATGAGTCATTCATAGAGTTATCATAGCTTCAAGGTTTTATAACCCTAATACTAGGAGAGTATTCGTATTATTTGCAATAATAATATTGGAGCTTTTATTGTTTGTTTAATTGTGTGTTCATAGAATTGTGTTCATAGAGTTACTATTTTATTAAGAATTCTTCTTTTTGATTAAAGACTAGATTCCGCATAATCTTTAATATATTCAACAAAAGTTTCTTCTATAGCTGTGTTAGATTTATTTAGCATAACAAAACCTTAACAAGCATAAGAAATTAAAGATCTATTGAAGTGGGATCAACAAATATGCAAAATAATACAAATGCATAATAACACACTAATACAAACTAAACTAAAAAAACACTAAATCTAATGTAAAAATAATAATAAATAAGAATTAAACAAATCTCACTTCCAGGCAGTGGCGCCAAAAACTTGATGTGTCGTTTAGTATAGGTAAATATATTATCAAGTTTTACTATTTCTATTTTGCTGACTTTACCTATTAACTAACACTAACGGGCAGTGTACCTGATCAATTGTACGTTCGTTGGTAAGTAGGGTGTCGATCACTAAGAGTGAGCGTTGATACTTAATCTAGAAGTATTTTAGTTATCTATGTTACTACTAATTAATTCTAATTAAACCTAAACTAATGCAAAAGGGGGGTTGTAAATAATTGATTACAGTTATTTATACACTATATTATATTAATACACAAAAGTATAGAGAATAATTCCCAAAGTAGCCCTTTAGGAAAATTCTTTCAACCCCACGGATCTATAAACCATTGGGCAATATCCAAATAAGGTATGCCCGAAGCGTATCCTAGGACACAGACTTAAGATAGACATTATTTGTGAATCCTATGATTCTTAGTGTATACATCACTATATGGAGAGCTATTCCCGGACTTCTTAGATTTACTGGTCCGTATCACTAGATCCTGTTGAACGATAGGTCGCATACAAAAGCGCGTAAACAAGTATAAATTGAACATCATAAACAATGCTTCAACGATAATTCAAGAAAAATCGAGGATTAAACAAATACCAAAACATTCAGATCTTCATATTAATGGCTAATACCGAAGGGTATTAGCTCTCAAACGTCATGAATATATTCAAGAGTAATAATTTAGCCAAGGTAAACTAAACGAGTTAACGAATGATACCAAAAACATGAAACGATTACTAAAGTATTATGGAATTACATTGTAAACATCCGAGAATTTTCGAAAATTTTGAATGACTGATTCCAAACCTTTGACTTTTTAGGTCTGAATTGACTTTTTGACTTTTGGTTTTTTATTGTCTGTAAAAACAATTACCGCTGTGGTGACGGGGTAAAATTTCGGAAATTTATTTTAAATTAATAAAATCTATTTATTATTACAATCTATCAAGGGGAAGTTATTTTTAACTTTTTGATTCGAAAACGAAACAAAAATGATATTATATTAAGTCATTAGTTTGATTTATCAAAAAACGAACCACTAATCACGGTTTCATATTCGGATTCCTAACCCAATTTAATTTTAAAACGACATCTCCCTGACAACTTTTTTGTTTGATCCGTTGGAGACCGAAAACATATCAGAGGAAGACTCAGAAACGCAGCCGTGTCTGCTCGCATAGAATTTAGTAGAGGATATTAGCACAAGAGTGAAATCGATCGTACCGACCTAAAATAATAAATTTATTATTAATTTCATAATTTATTAAATAAAAATATTTCATAAATTAATGATAAGATTGTGTCATTGTATATCCATCAGTTAGAACGTTATGTATAGAACGGTCTTAATTGATTAAAGTACCCTCTCTCTCTCATTCACTTTTTCGCCGCGATAATGTTTCCTCGGAAATCGACTATTTAAGACTCATATAAACAAACGTTTTACCGCTCTGTTATAGAATCAACTTCTGCGATAGCTAACCCCCCACACACAAGTAGGTGTTTTAGTGGTAGTGTAGTGGCCAGCTGATTAAAATTACTCTCCAAGAGTGCATAGTATTAGAAGCATAATGATTGAAATAAAACAATGACGCAAGTTTCGTGTGTTGAATCATCGGTTAAGTCGCTCAAACGAATCCCGAACTAGTATTTTACGAAATAATACTTACAAGTTACACATTTGGTCCCTGTGTGATGTATATTAGTTCAAAAGTCACCCCACACACTATGTAAACTTGTCATTTTCTTTTAGAATTTTTATATAAATAAAATTTTTATATATCATTTTCATTTCCATCGTTTATAAACACACACATACATATATAATGCTCTCATCTCTCTCTCTTAAATTCCGACAGCCACCGGCCACCGACCGTCGGCCATCACCACGCCGCCGCCGGAAAACTTTTCCAGCGAGTTTTTCCGGCCGAGCCTCAAAAACCTCCCTATCACCGGATCTATTCAATCCCCACCACTACGCGCCTCCACGCGCCTCTCCATCACCACCACCCACTCACCGCCACCTTGCTGCCACCTCCACACCACCCACCACCGCCGCCGCTGCCCTTATCATCATCATCATCATCATAATATCATCACCACCTCCACCCCTACTATGCCTACTCCACCCACCGCACAGCATCTTAGACTGTCGTCTACACCTCGCCGAGAGCACTCCACGCTTATCTGCCTTCCCATGCAGTCAGTTTGCTTAGACTGTTCTGCTCACACGCAGCGGAGTAGTACAGCTACTTTTCCATCGTCACCCCGCCTAGCACGCACCACCAAGGGTGCGTTTGGCTTGGATCTGCACCATTAAGGGTGCGTTGGTTTGTGTTATAACGCAATAAAGGTGCGTTTGGTTGTTATAAACAACCACAAGGGTTTTGCGTTGGTCTTTTCGGGGGCACACCAAATTAAGGTGTGTGGCTGGCTGCGTGATATCACCACAAGGGTGAGTTCGGGTTAAGGCCACCACACAAGAAGGGGCGCATGGGTTTTATGGTTGCAGCAGAGTGCGTTTGGTTGTTATGACAGCCACCACCAAAAGGGTGTGTTTGGCTGCTGGTTTTATAACCCATCTGGGGTGTCTGTTTTACGGTATAACAGTTGTGAAGGAGTGTTGGGTTTCATAGTAGCATTAGGGGTGTGTTTGTTTATATGGTTCCCACAGTTAGGGTGCGTTTGGCTGTGGGTTGTTTAAGCAACAAGGGGTGTGTTTGGTTTTAACATAATTCACCAAGGGGAGCGTTTTTGGATTGGGTTTCGTTACTGAGTCTTAGGGTTACGTTTGGGGGGGGTTTTGGTTTAATTTCACCCAAATGGGTGCGTTTGGTTCAGAGCCAATCTAAGGCCGGTGTGGTTTTTATAGGAAGAAATAGATCTAATATACATAACGAAAGATTTTATAACTAAAACCGGATTAAAATGGTGGTTAATGGTTAACAATTATTATGTTAGTTTGTTTTTTTTATGTGTTATAATCTCGAAAGGGGAGCAGTTTTGGTTTATATAAATCGGATAATAACATTTAAAGGATTTCACATATATATTTATATAACAAACAGGATCTAAGTGTGGTATTGGTTAAGTAAATACTTTATTTATTATTTCGGTTTTCGCGTTTATAATAACTGTTAAAGGATGTGTTTGGGTTTGCATTATGGGTTGATTTAATTGATGGAAAATAATTAACTTTTGTCAATATGGAAACGTAACATAAACAAATAGGTCATGTCGAGATTTTATAAATCGCTACACTTGGTAAACTTTTACAAAACTACTTTACTTATTATATTAAAATGTCTTAAGAATTACTAAATCGCGAAGGCCCGATAATCAAACGTAAACTATGATTCTAGAAATTTCATTTATCCAATCCACAACCTTAAAGCGTGCGTAAATTTTTATAAAGAAACTTTCTATTAAATTATTTGGGGATATCCGGGCACGTGTCGAATTATTTAGTTTCCTTTATTTTTATCATCTTTCTTATATAATACTTGGAAGGTATTATATTATTAAACCATTTTATTTTTAATTGTCACCTTTTAGATATAACACATGTCGTGTATTATATACGCTTCGAATTATTCTTTTGGTTGTGTATCCTGTTATATAATTCATGGTATGAATTATATACTTGGTTATTTTTCATTATGTTAATATATTATGGAATATAATTACACACTTTACTTTTTATCTTTGATTTAAATAAGAATTTTTAAACAATCCAGCCAAAATATTTAACAAATCTTTAAATCTAAATCTTTTATCAACGTATTACGTTGATGTACTCATTCATCGGGAAACCCAAGTATATCATCCTAGGCTAAACCGTTAGGATCAGCTGCATCTTCTTGGTCGAGCCGTTCCTGTTTCCGTTTTATCTAGCGCTTAATATGCGCATTCTCGCCAACCGTTCTACAACATCGATGTGAGTTTATAGCCCCTCTTTCACTTGTTTTACATTTACTTTACAAATCTCGGGGGAGAATACATGCTCAATACAACTTGTTTACATATTCGTTTACAATATCTTTTACATACTATTCTACACACTTGGCTTACATACTTGATTTTGCAATTCATTACAAACACCATTACATGGTTGATTTCAAACTTGGTTTCATACCTTGTCACATACTCATTTGCATACATGTTTACGAGTGACCCAAAGCAAGGCCATAGAATGTTATTTGTAATCCTAAGTCACCACTTAGTCTACCACTCTTTAAACCAGGGAGGCACTAGGGACCTGAATTTGTAGTCCTATAATCCAGAGTCACATATAAGCTGTATGTAGTTCTATCCTAGACTCTAGTCCACTTGGTCCATTTTCTAGATCTAGTTGAATAATAGATTAAACACATAATCAAACATAAACAAATATCAAGTGATAAACATAATCAACATGCAACAAATAGTAAACAATCAATATAGGCAAACCAAACATTAAATTATCATAAACATGGCTGATACCTAAAGGTATCAGCCCATAGTCATTGTAACAAAATATGGTATCATAGATGAACGATTAAATTAAGGGAAAATGATACTATAACCGAACGCGTATATCATTGTATTAAGATTACAAGAGCTTTCCTATGATCTTGAGGCACTTTGCTGACCTACAAGGGCTTTTAAAATAGTCTGGTATCGAACTTGGTGATTTAGGGCTTCACTTGCATTTTAAAAATCGTATTTAGGGTTCAGTATTTATAAACTCTGAAAATTGGTCGATACGTCATATTCGAAGGGTTCGATACGGCGTATTAGGTAACTTGGAGTGGGCTCTACGATTATAATATTCTGGAATATTAGATGATCACTTCCATATACGGCGTATAGGGTATTCTTAATACGGCGTATTGTTTGAAATCGTGTTTGTTCTGAGTGTTGACCAAGGTATCATATACGGCGTATCTAATGAAGTGGATATGACGTATTCTTCAAAGTCAGGCAATGGTCTTGAATTCGTCTAAGTCTTGGATACGGCGTATGTGTCTAGAATTATACGGCGTATTGGTTGTCAGAATCAGCAGACTTTCTTGAATTCTTCGTTTATGCTCCAAAACATGTTCTTTTCTCTATATTTTACCAATTGCTTGATAATAATTGAGATTAACAAATATAAAGGATTAAGTATCAAATCTCTTATAAAATAATATAAAACAAGCAATGTAGATGGGATAAATGATGCTAATAATGTGACCTTATTATCCTTCAAACGTCATAATAAATACAAGAATAATTATTTAGCCAAGGTAAACTAATTGAGTTAACGAATGATACCAAAAACTAAACGATTACTAAAGTATATGGAATTACAAGATGTCTCCTATGGAATTGATAACGTTGCTCGACCTCTTCTGCTCTTTTTCTCCTCTGAAAATTGACTTTTATGGTTTAGGTATCGAGAATATGATTTAGCACACTTAAAACTCATTTTTGAGTTTTCTATTTATAAGGTCTGGAGGTCGGTTCGATACGACGTATTGGGGATTTCTTGGAGTAGGAACCACGCTTGATATCTTCCAGAATATTATATTGATTCCATATTTTGAATACTGCATATTGAGTCTCTCTGGATACGGCGTATTGAGCTTTATTTCTCTGTGGTCTTTGGTGAGTGCTGGCACGGATACGCCGTATCTTCCTTGATGGATACGGTGTATTGGTCTTTAGAATAGTAATCTTCAAAATATCTTCATTTAAGCTCCAGAATGCGCGTCTTTTGCTAACTTTTACCAATTACTCTATAATTACTATAATTCTCAAATATAAATGATTAAGTAACAATTCTTTGCAATAATTATATAAAATGGGTTAAATACATAGGATAAATGATGCTATAAAATAGACGTTATTTGATGTCATCAGATGCTTAGAGGAAAAAACCTAGACTTTGGTTTGGGATACATTTTCTGTCCTCAAGTAGCTAGAAGTTTATAAATATAAATCCCACGCGGATATTTTTCGTTTAAAGCACCTTATTCGATTCAATTCTACAAGTACACAACAAACACCTCACAAAATAAGAAGATTGAAAACACATCAAATCATCAACTAAATCTATGTGTATCATGTAACTAATTCGCTAACTTCTCGAAATCCCAGGCGATTATTCTACTCATACAGCTTGGCAAGGATCACACACATCTCCACACCACTAAAGAGACAAAATATTAACAAGTTTTAAAAAGGAAACATATGGTTTTTTTGTATGGAAAGGCGTACAGTGCGATCACTCTATTATCTTTCACCGATAAGCACCTATGACAACCAACAAGGCAACTGAAGGTCACACATACATGGTCGTGAGACCCATATAATAACATGTGTGTTCGAACACATCCTCATCTCGAATTTAACCAACGTTTAGAGGATGAAGAATGAATAGGGGTAGGAAACCTTTAACTTCCACAAAAGTTGTTAAACCAACGAGGCAAGCAAAGACATGGCATACATGGCCTAAACGCACGACAAGTCCTCGATTCTTGAGGAAAACACCAGCGGCTAATCATTAGGTGAGAGGTAATAAATTGTAGGTGAGAGGGAAGTAAATTGTTGTTAAATAAAAATCAAGAAACAAATAGATTAAGACTTAAGATACAAGTTGTTAGACACTTTTTCACGGCCGTTACCATGATAAAGACATAACTATTTACAACGTCTTGATCATCGATAAAAAACAACAACCTAAGTTGGCGTTCCAGTAACGGTCAACTTTCCAATCATCCCAAAACTTTACATACTCTACATGGCAAGTGGCGATATCTTCCACTTTGTACAATACTCTACATCGTTGATTTTTTATTGCGTATCAACGAATAATCAATCCTTCGTGTAATTCCTTCGGTAATGCTCTTTGCGAAACGATTATCTTCAAACTTTCTCTTTTTGTATTTTTCCATTTTTTCTATTTTTTTGCTTGCTAACAATACTTCAAATCCCGGTGTAGTTTCACCATCTTCACGATCATAATAATTTCGGATAATTTCTTCGTTAGTTCCTTCGTTCTTCGGACTCACCAATAATTGTGACGGTAGTAAAATCACATGAGTTTTGACTACTGGTATGTGTTTAAATACACATACTTTTTACCTAATAAAAAGACCCCAAATGACCAAAAACGGACATAAAATGCCAAATATATGCTTATTTTGCTATATACATTATGCTGGTACCGGATATTCATTAAAGGACAAAAACGAAGCCAAAACCGACAAAACAGAGCACGGGATGAAAAGAGCATGAAAAGTCAAAGTCAAAGTCAACCTAAAAGTCAAAGTCAAGGTCAACTGTCAAAGACAAAGCCAAAACCAAAGAAATACTTAATGGGCCAACCCGCACACATCTAATGGGCCGGGTCAGCCCATTAGTGTTTATTTACTTATTTAAAAGCCCAAAGTTTAAATGAAAAGCCCATGAATCCTTTTAAACCAAACCGGCCTAAAACCAATAATATAAGCCCAATACATACTTAACATTGTTAGCCCCAACACCCTTTATACCGTTTGCACAGTTAGTCCCAATGACTTTGCATCGTTAGTCCTAAAGGACTAACACTGTCAGTCCTTACACACCCTTTTTTCCCTAACACCCGTTAACTATTAAACAAACAATACCTTTCCTGCCCAAACGACCAACCCCATTATTCATCATCCCGTCCCTTTCCCCCTCCCTTGCACCATGACAAAACACAAACCCCAAATTCACCCCATACTTAACCCCACATCATATCACTCCAAAAATACACTGGCAATCCCCTAGCATATCATTGGCTAATAAATGAAGACAAAAATCAAGGGCTATGATGAATTTGCTTGGAGAACAAGATGATTAAAGGGCTGAGATGAAGGATTTTGAAGCCTCTCACAACAAAAACACAACAAGCACACCTCAAGACTTCTGAATTCGTTTATACATAGGACTAAATGTAGACAGTTTAAAGGCATCTAGTGTAATGTAACTTAGGAGTAGTGTAATTTACTTTTTAATGTTTTAAATTTATGTTTTTAAATTCTGTCATTTAAACTTTTAAGCTTTGTAATTTTCGTAAGGGCCCGTTTGGTTAACACCTTTTGGATTTGGATTTGACTTTAGACATTAAAAATGTTGTTTGTTTCAATTCATGGTATTAAAAATTGGTTATCATGCCTAGTGTCCCCACACTTTTTTAATCCTTATAAAATAGCTAGGTTTTGAGTTTTTAGTGGGTCTAACTTTTATTTCCTCTCTTATAACATTATTATTTTTCTATTTTAACAATATAATAAAACACTTATTTAATACTTAATAATACATTTTCTCTTTTTTCATTTACTTTTATTATATTCAAATCCAAAAACAAATCCAAATTCTAATCCTAAACCCATCTAGAAACCAAACGGGCCCTAAGTTAATGAAAATTTCAGTTTTTATGCTTATACAAATATGTCTCTTCTAATCTTTATCCATGTTTGTAAGTCATTTCTATAAGCTCTTATAAGCCTTTAGAACCTGTTTTACTAATATAAGCTTTTCCCATAGTTTTTGTGAGTTTTATGTGTCATTGGAATCAAAATTTGGGTTTTTAGTTTGTTGGATGATAAGCTAGCCATGGACGAGCTTATGGGTTTGGATCCAGCTTATTGACAATAAGCTGAGTCTCTAGAGATTTTAGGAATTTCTTTTAAGCCCTTGTTTTAGCAAAGGAAAAAGGTTAGCTTCATTTTCCATTTTTGCTTATTTTTTTTATGTCATTTGCTTATTATGCTTATTGTCTGCTTTTTGCTTGCTTATTTTTGCTTATCTTGCTTATTCTGTCCTTAAATAGTGTAATATGCCTAGTTTAAAGTTTAGTTATAGCTTGCTTTAAAATTTCTTATGTTCTGTCCACTTTAAGTCAGAACTGCTCATTAGCTTATTTTATTAATAAGTGCTTATCTCCTCTCAGGATTTGCTTATTAGTCTTTTACTTGCTTAGTACTTTATCTGTTTTTCAAAATTCAGGGTTTATTTAGGTTTGTTCAAGCTTAAAATGGAATTTTAGACTTTAAAGGAGTGTTTGGGATAAGATGTGTTTTTGCTATAAATCTGTTCTTGGTCTTTTGAAGTTCTTAAAACCAATTTAGATTCACTTATTATCATTGTTTAATCATGTTTTAACAAGTTTGATGCAAGTTTTCAAAAGTTTTCATGTTTTTCTACTTATGATGTGAATCTGTGAAGGTTTTATGATTTTCATTGCATTACCTTTGATTTTAAGTTTGTGTTGTGTTTAAGTGTGTAAACATGTTTGTTTTGGTCTTATAAATGCATTCAATATCTGGTTTTAAAGTTTGGCTCATTAGTTTATCAAATGCAAGTTTTTTATAAAATCTGTCAAAGTATTTCTTTTAACAAAAGCCATTTTCAAGGTCAAACTTAGATAGGCTAAAGTAGGTTGTAGGTCTTGTAATTTCTTTCATAAGTAGTTAATAGTATGTATTTGATATGTTTTAGCTTAAATTCTAGTTTAGAGCTTATTTGATAAGCTAAATTTAGGGCTGCAATTAGCCCCTTTTGTCTTTACAAAAAAAAAAAACCAAACACTGAGTGTCACAGCCATTTTCATAAGCCTTTTAAACAGCTTAATTGTGTTTCAAACTCTTTTTTCTTTGATGATTTAGATAGCTTGTTGGACAAGCTTTTCAATGCTATAAGCCATGAGGCTATAAGGATCCACTAACTAGCTTAAAAATAAGCTAGAAAGTGCCCCCTTAGGCTGTTTAGTCAAAAATCTTGGCCAAAAGCTTATTTGCTTTTCTGAGCTTATTGGCTTATTGGAGTTGCTTTATTTAGGTTTAGTCCTGCTTATTAGGTTAGATTTAATCCCTTTTAGTTTATTTAACTTAGGTTAGAGCTTATTTAAGCTTATTATCACTTTTAGCTTAGAAATGTTAAGTATAAAAGCCTTAGGGTAATTCTGTTATTTTTTAAGCTTAGTTTAGCTTATGTTATTTGCTTATTTGTGTTCCCTAGTGCTCATTAGGTGTAGCTTATAGTCTGTAATTAGCTTATTTGCCTTTTTCTTTTAGCTTATTAAGTTTTTAAAAGTCAATAGTTTAGCCTTTTATCACTTAGTGTAAAAAAGTAATCTGTCAACTTTTAAGAGCTTATTTCTGTCTTATTTAAGCTTTTAATAAAAAAGTGTTTTCACAAAAAGTTATTATTTTGAGCTTTTAAATAAGTTTGTAAAAAAATTTTTGCAAAAATTAAGACATTGGGAAAGTGGGAAGCCCAAGGTGAGCCAAGTCTCGAACCCTGGACCTCTACCACCCTTAACCAACATTTTAACACACACCTCTGCTACCAAACTTGCCCTTGGGACTTTTCTGTTGTAACTTACACCTTTTATTCTTTTATCCTTTTTAGCCATTTTGCATTTCAGCCCAATTGGGCTTATTTCCAGCTTATTTATAAGCTGTTTTTCAAAATTCTTATTTTTCTTGCACTCTATATAGCTTAAAGTATTTTTTTGCATCTTTCTAGAATTTTGATAATTAGTTTAGTATTTTTAACATTTAATTTAGATTAAAAGTGTTTTAATTCATAATAAAAAAATATAAAAGTCAAAAAAATATATTTTTTTAAAATTTTCTTTTATCATTTAGGATTGTTAAAAATTAAATTTGCATTTGTAGGGTTAGAATTTTAGAATTTAGTTTTTTTATAAGAACGGGTTTAGATTTGCCCGTTATCGTTTTTAGTGTTTAAACCTTTATTTGCTTTTCGTTTTTAGTGTGCTGTTACTTGTTTTAGAATATTATTATTAGAGTTGTATAAACGACTGATAACTACTCTTTACAAATCCCACACAGCTCCGCCGTGAGAGATTGATATGAGCTAAGTATTGTTTCACAAACGTCTACATCGATTTTCAAGTATGTTAGCACCTCTGTCTAGTCACGACCCCTGGAAGGTTTTTTGGCGGTTTTTTTTCTTTTCTTTTTTATCTTTGGTCAATGGTTAATATCTTTTAATACAGTCTTATGAATTCTTATTATTTATTTTTTTGAGATAATTCTTATTATTTATTATATCTGATTATTTAGTGATATATATATAATTATATATATTATTATATATATATATATATATATACTATATATAATATACTATTTATTATATATTGATGTTACATATATATGTATAATCGATACATTATTTTATATATGTACATTATATATATATATGTATTATTATATATATGTACTTTTATTATATATGTACATTATACAATTATATAGATATTTACATACTAATAGCTATATACAGACACATATATATATGTATAATTATACATATTATATGTATATATATATGGATGTATATATTAAATTTCATATATATGTGTATGTTTTACTTTTATATGTTTGTATGTATAGTTATTATCTAATTTATTTATTAATAGATTACTTAAAGGAATATTATTAGTGATGTTAACTACTAATACACATTCACTATTTGAGCAATGTGCAAATTTCAACCGCACCAAAAGATAGAAAATGACACATGACTCGGGGAAATATACATAACTTTACACTTTAAGAAAATCTAGAGCAAGTTTGAAATTAAATTAAAGATTAATTCAAATATAATGCTAGGATTCAATTTGTATTTTTCTGGGGTGACCTCCCTTAGGGGGAGATTGTTAGGATTATGAAAATCCATGTAAAAGACTCGGTCACCCCGTGTTATATCTAGCATAGGTTAGCTCGTAGTCTTAGTTTTAATCGTTTAGTTACCGTACGACTTATGGTGTTGGGCCGGGTCTTTACCCACTTGTTAGCCCACTCCATGGCCCACTTAGGGGCACCAAAACACTTGTATAAATACCCCTTTCCAGCCATGGGAAGGGGTTGGATGTTCATTTTTATAGCAAGCATACACTAAGTGACTTTCTCTCACTAGAACTCCCATTTTCTCTCTCTAGAAATTCGGCCAACCCTTAATCCATACCTTGTGTTATGATAACCAATATGTTACAATTGGTATCAGAGCCCATGGGATGATTAGATAGATTGTGTGTGCGTTTTCTTGGTTAGTTTAGATCAAAAGTTTGGTTTTTGAAGGTTTATGGTCTTTTTCTTGGCATTCTTTGATTCTCACATTTGTGGTGTTAAAGTTAGTGTTTTTAATGTTGTAATAGCCTTCTAGGATCAGGTTGTGCAAAAGAAACCAAGCAAAAACGTTCAAAAGGGTGATTTTTAGGTGTTTTTAGGTGAAAAAGTTCATATTTTTCTTGACTGCGTTTTGTCTCACTGGCAATTTCTTAGTTGCGTTTTGTCTCTGCGTTTTGTCAGAGAATAGTACACTGCGTTTTGTCTTCTAGTGAAGTACAGCAGTTGTGTTTTGTCAGTTGCGTTTTGTGTATTGCGTTTTGGTTAACAATGCAGGTTGCGTTTTGTGTATTGCGTTTTGTCTCAAGTTGAAGACCCTCATTGCGTTTTGACTAAGAGAAACTCTGCCCAATTATAACCTTGATTGCGTTTTGTCTCAAGGGTTGATTGCGTTTTGCCTAAGACACTTCATTGCGTTTTGTCTCCTACTCACTGCGTTTTGTGTCCTGCGTTTTGTCCCAAGTTGAAGACCATTATTGCGTTTTGGTGGAAATAATTTATGGCAAAATTTTTTCTTCATTGCGTTTTGTCTAAGACTCTTGACTGCGTTTTGGCTAGGACACATCACTGCGTTTTGTCTAAGATTTCCTGACGGAGACTTGTGTAATACATCTCGTAGACTTAATTAAACCAAACCAAATCACAAACAAACAACATATCACCTAATCTAACAATCATACACCACTTTTAACATACAATCACTAATCATTGTACCGATCCAAAGTTTATCATAATACAAGTAATCAACCATGTCTAGTAATTCAGATGATATTCAAGCGGCCAGTTCCGATACCCGCCCTCCTATGCTCGATAGGACTGATTACGAATCATGGTCACAACGAATCCGATTGTACTGTAGGGGAAAGGAAATGGAATTATAAATTATTCAGTCGGAACTACCCCTAAGGGAGGTGTCATTCTTGGACTAGAAAGGCCTCGTACATATAAGGATCTCAGTGACACGGAGAAGAAACGGTACGATGCAGATGTCCGTGCCACCAATATTGTGCTCTAAGCAGATGAATGTGACACTTTTGATTCAGATGTTGATGATGAACCGACTGCTCAGACTATATTCGTGGCCAATTTGTCCTTAGCCGGGTCAGCAAATCCACAAGCTGGTCCATCTAATGCATCAATCTTATCTGAGGTACATACTCTGTGAAAATGCCATTGATCATAGTGTTACTAATCAGGACGAACATGAGATTCATAATGAAGTACAACATGCAAATGTTATTGACTCAACTAGTGTCGATATGGGTAACAGTAATGTTATTCC
>BQNB010140962.1:0-17338 GCA_026074375.1 Tanacetum coccineum
ATTAAGGTTTTCTAAGTCTTGGAAGCTTGGGTTTGATTGCTAAACTAGGGTTTATATCTTGTTACTCTTCATCATACTTCATTTTAAGGTCATCTAAAAACCCTACACTCCTTACATTTGTGATTTTATGTGTATATAATGTCTATGTAGTAAATCACCATCTAGGAAACTTATTATCTTGTAAAATGGATTTTTACACTTGATTATGATTTGGTATACTTTTACATATGTTATATGGATGTTAATATCATGTGGGAATGGAAGTATAAGTATTGTACAAGTGTGGTTTATGTATAAAAAGTATATATATAAACTAGTGGTTTCAAAAGTTACTTAATAAGTTTATAAGTAAAAGTGATATAAGGACTTGTTGATCTTGTTATCTTGGACAATATTTGGACAAATCATGGACTAAGGACCTTAAGTATGTAAAACATGTGATATATGGTGTAGTAAAGAATTTGTAACAAAGTTACTAAACTAAAAAGTTACAAAAACAAGTTTAAACATATTTTTAACCAAAATCTCAAATGTTTCTGTTCAACTCGAAATATAAAGTATTTATTTTATAATTTTATAGAATACTACATCTCATGAGGATTCCAAAAATGTAAGGAACTCGAAAATCTGATTTATAACGAAGGAGATACGGCATTTGCAAGTTATACGATAATAAACGCGTTTATAATAGAAATTTTATAAAAACTTATTACAAACCACTTCTGATATAAAAGATTTGTTATTTTTCTCAGATAATACATATTTTTAGAATTCCAAAACATTAAGAATCATAATTTTTGGATCAATAACGAAGGATTGGTGTCTACAGGGCTAACAACTACATACTCATGAACTCTTACTGTGCCTTTAATAAAGTGGCATACATATAAGTCTACGTCGCAGTTTCATGAACTTAGAGTAATCGTAATCATTGTTTTATACACACATGAATATTTACGTTTCCTTGAATAAAGTGGCAATACATACTTTAAACAATGGTGGTCCAACTATGCATAACGTTTTGGTGACTATTTGAGGATTGAAATGGAAAGATTAGAATTATAGAAATCTTGGTTCATCGGTTGACACTGAAAAGTCGCATGAGGACCCCCATAGTTTTCACAGCAAAAATATTGTTGAGAAAAACTCGGTGAAGTTTGTAGAAAATTATTATCGAAGTTTTGATTGTAACAAGGGTCCGGATTAGAATTAAACGGAACTTGTGTTGGACAATCGTAACCAAAATGATCATCGTTTCCACATAACTCACAAAAATTCGTCTCGTACTGGGGTTGTGAAGGGTAGTCGGAAAAATTTTGATCATTATTGAAATAATTCTGTTTTGGATCATAAGCGAATGAATTTTCATTTCTCGAAGAGGAAAATGAACAAAATCCTCCTCTTAACGGGCATTCACACCTACAACAAGTGACTGGCTTTCCATCGCCATAAGTGCAATTTAAACAAGTTCCATCTAGAAGATTAACACCACACTGTTGGCACGTACATAGATAACAATAGAGGCCATCACATGGTTGTCCACATCCTACACACTCGCGTTGATTGAATGACGTCATAAGAAAGAATTAAGCAATATAGATGATAAAGAAGATAAGAATTAAATGAATAAGAGGATAGAAAAGATTATTTATAGATTTTTTTTAAATAATAATACATAAGAAAAAGGAAGAAAAATATTTTTGGTATTTTTAATTTTTTTAAAAGAAAAGGAAAAATAAAAATAAGAAGAAAAATATTTTTAGATTTTTATATTTTTTTTATAAGAACGAAAATAAACTTTCCGAATAAAGGATCTTCAAGGCACGAACACGAACAATCCCGTAAAAATTGCTACACCTCTCCCCGGTGATGGCACCATTTTGATAAAGGTCGTTTTCACAACGCGTTTAATCAAATAAACCCTCAAATATATAATATATATAAAAAACATATGCGTATACGTAAGCAAAGTATCATACAAATTATTCTTAGGAAAGAATAATAAGTAATCAACACGGGTATCGTTTTCCTCGGTGAGAGGTGAATGGAAATCTACGTTCAAGTTGTAAATCGAGCTTGATTGTCATTCAAGTTTTTGGTTTTGGTTTTAAACTATTTTTATACTAAAAATTAAACTAGTATTAATTCTAAGATTTAAAACTACAAGATTAAACTAAAATTGATCTAAAAGATATAAATGACAAATATGCTTGCTAAGTGACGTGAAAAGTTCCTTAAGTGTGAATTAAGGTTTAATAACAAATTAATCTCTTTAGAAAAAATAATTATCTCACAACGTTGGTTTATTTTGACAAAAATCTCTCAAAAAAATATTAATTACTAGATGAATAGTTTGACTATTTCTCCGGCTTTTGCCCTTTGAAACATTCAAATTATAAATCAAAATAATCGAATATTATTTAACCCTATTTTTCAAATTCACACTTAATTCCCAAATCACTATATCACTCAACAAGCTCTAATTAAACTACTTGTTACTCATAATGATAAAATAAGCAAAGCAAAATACTTTAAAAATAAGCTATACTAATTAATTGAAAAAGGATAGAAAATGGAACCGAGTTGAAGAGCCGCAAATAAATGAATACCACCCGATTTATTTAGCTAAAACAAATAATCAAATTCGGTCTAGCTAAATAAACCCTTAAGCTCCGCTCCTCATGAGTTGACCGGTATCAAAATCAAAACACAAAAACATAAAGCAATAAACTGAAATAAAAAAAATTAAAACAATTTTATCCTAGCAATTACTACTAAATTGCCCAACTGATCTTCACAAAACAAACGCAGACCCAAGGGAACAGATATGGTCCAGTTGATAAACAAAACACAAGCCTCAATGGAACAATGAACGAATTCAAACCATACGTGGCCTAATTCATTAAGACGAGGCCCAATTTAACCAACAATAATTCCAACAGTGGGTCTTGGCTCTAACTTAACTACTAGACCTAATAAGCTCAAACACGAATAAAAAAACTTTCTTAACTTTGATAATAAGCCATCACTAAACTGATTAAGCCAAAACCACACGAACTTCTTTTTTTTAATAAGCACTTATAACACGAAACTAAATGAGATCTAAATGAAACAATAAGTAATCTTAACCACAACTGAAAAATACTTAATTAATACTAGAGCTAGTTAAAGCAAAACGAGGTTTTTTTTAAACCAGGATTAAGCTAGCGAAAAATAATCTAACTATTTTTTAATTCAAATAACACTAATAAGTAACTAAACGCATACTTAAAACCAAATAAACTCTAACCAATCATAAGCCAACAAACTTTAGAATAAGCATTAAGCATTCATCCACATCAATAAGCAAACGAAATCAGAAGTTAGAAATCTAAAAGCACTAGAACACATAAACTAGTTATATCATAACTCGAATTAGCAAAGTCACAAAGAAAATTTGATCTAAATTAAGCTAAACCGCAAGGGTGGGAACTAAAACTAACAAGCTAGTAGTGAACAATAAAGTAACATATTTCTAAACAAGCTCTAACAAGTCAATAAGAAACGAAACAGTTTTGATAAGATGAAAAAGTTACCGAGCATATTCGTATTAAAAAAAAACAAATAAGCTATTACCGAACCAATTTTTCAAACTGTATAAACTCTAACCAAGTCGAAAAAACTATTATGAAGCTTTTCGATTTATTTTAAGAGCTTTTTAGAGTTTTTAGAAGCTTATGATATAGAAAATAAGCTCGGTCCAAGCTTATTTTATAAGCTTAAACTCGAAACTTATTTTGAAAGAGAGACTAAGAATCGTTTAAGCTTTTTGAAAAGCTTATTATATTTTAATCTTTGATTCGAAAATAAGCTCAGATTTAAGCTGAGATAATAAGCTGATAGTGAGGAGAGCTTATTAAACGATAAGCTAGAAAAGAAAATAAGCCTTCTTAATCACCAAACATCTTCATTAAAGTAAAAATCTTTTACAATATCTTAAATAAGCTGAAAGATCAGCTTTTACAATAAGCTAAAACGAAACAATAAGCTAAACTAAAAAGTTATAAGCTAAAACTAAAACTAGAGAAAAAGTTTAAAATCTAAATCCTAATAATCCCAAAATGAGGGGAGCATGGTTCAATTTATAGCCAAGTGAGGGGTTACTTTTGTAAATTTGTCTCCATCATTGAGAAATAATTAGCCAATCATTGGCTGTTGTGCGTGTGACTCCGGATCAAGAGAAGTATGCATGCCTGATCCACCGGCTAATTGAGCTCCACGTGACCTTTTACTATGCTTACTTCCTACGCTTTAAGTTTCCACCATCAGATTTTATTTTGCAAATTGAAATGCACATTGAGATGTATAAAATTTCTCGGGCACGTGTCTCCATCTTATTTGCTCTCCCATATTAGTGGTGCCTCACGTGAGGCTAAAGAATTTATTAAATATCACATGCTATTGACGTCAGCCAAACATCATCCCTTTATTTTTCAGATTTTGATTACATAATTTTCTTGTTGGGCTTTTGTTGGGCCTAGGCTTTTAAGCTCATTTGGGCTGGTCCAGCCCATTAAGTAGGTTACGGGCTGGCCCATTAAAATCCGAGGGCACCGCTGGACTCGTTTTCTCGCACTCTTTCTACTGGTATGCTCGAGGACTTTTCAAGACTTCATCTTAGCTTTAAGTAATAATTAGACTTGACTAATTTGAGCCCGATAATTCTCGTTTTTGCACCGTTTTTAATCCTTTTACCTGCAAGACATAAAAATACCAAACAAACATATTTTCAATATAATAAAGCATATTTTAGCATTTTTAGTCCGATTATCAGTGTTTTACGGGGTATAAAAGATGTGTATTTTAGCACTTATCAAATGGTCATGCATACTTTACAACTCTTTGATTTCTAACATTTATACATACATTTTGGGGGAACATTTAAGGATTGAAACGGTCATACATACTTTACAAAACTTTGGTTCAACGTTTATACTTACAAAAACCTATGAACTCACCAACTTTATGTTGACACTTTTAAGCATGTTTTTCTCAGGTGAATTAGATACTTGGCTTATGTGAGGTGTACTAGAGTCTAAATAATTCAAGATTTATTTTCAAACGACACAGTTAGAGGTCGTTCTCTTATGTTTTAAGTAATGGTATTATGAAGTAACGCTCCCGGAAACATATTTTGTTGCGACCCATTTTGGGGGTGTTACAGATTAGTATCAGAGCCAAGGTTATAGAGAACTAGGTTGCATTTTACCTAGACTATAACCGATTTACAAACATTGCATCATACAAAAGGGTTTTAACGAGACATACACACATTGTTTGTTGCATTAGTTGGTCATACTAGATGCTTACATGATTCATATACGTATTTATATTATAGTACGTATATTACTATGAGGGTCTTGCTTATATATACAAAGATGTGTTTACATTCTTTCATACATACTCTACAAATTATTTATATAAGGGTTATTTATATGAATACTAAAACATTCTCAAAACATTACGAATAACACGACGGTCCAAAAACTCTTACATAACTTTAACATATCATCTCGCAACATTCCACCTTCGGAACACGACTTAGATAACTAAACTAATCTTATTTTACGTTTCCATCCCTGCCATGAGTACATTATTCATTTCCCAGCAACCATCTTAGCAATCCAGACTGCAGCAATCTTGCCATGGTTTTCATAAATAAAGACTGTTTATATAAACTTTTGCTTGTGCAGGTTATGGATGCACCCACTATTCCTGTCTCTGCTGAGGAGAACCTTGGGGACCCGATCGATATCAGGGTGGATATCATTCACCCAGAGCCTGTGCTGCAATTGATTTTCCTACGACGGCCGTTGTGAGGACACAAGCCCAACACAGGGAGGCTATACGAGGCATTCTGGAGCATTTATTAGGAGTGCCCATATAGGAGGAGCTGACGGCTCGAGAATTCTAGGGTAGACATTACTGAGGCAGAGAATGCTTCATTGCGTGCTAGAATTAAAACTTCAGAGGCAATCGAGAAGATTACTTGTAATCGTGAGAGGCAGGTATGTAATAAGATGGGGCAACAGTTGGCTGCGGTTCGGGAGTCCCAGCGTCAGGACCGAGAGAACTTCAAGAGGCTCTAAGAGTTAGTCACCAATCAGCTCAGACGTCAATCATAGATACCTTGTTTTAGGAATTATGTATTAGCTTGTATTAGAAGTTGTAGTTTCAAGAAAACCATGTAGTATCTTGAAGGGAAAACAATGAAACCCAATATATGTCAAATTATTGTATTATGAAAATTTCAACAATATTAACTTAGATTCCTTATTTACTCTTGCAAACTACTCTCATAAATATCATGAAATCATAACGCTAATTGACGAAAATATCAATGCATCATTAGTCCCTCATTATGCATAGCCCTGATCAACTATGTATAATTCAGGAAAGTACCATGCAGTGCTGAGAGTAGTCACTCTAAACCTCTTGTCAAGAAAACAATTTTCTACTTATATCAAGTTTTGTGTGCGTATTTATAAAACGTATCTATCACAAAGAACCAAACTAACAATCATAATAACTAAGTAAACTCTCATACCACCTTATTATATAAAGTCGACATCATTGTATACAAAATCCTATCTCCAAAAGTCAAGACGCATCCCTAGTCACCCTAGGACGATCCACTAACAAGTTTATATTCGACATTAAGAATATACCCAATAACACCATTTTCAACTCTACTACGTAATACTCATAGACTTAGTAGTTACGACAACACCATGATATAAATTCCGTTATCACCAGGAAAGCAAATTTGTTACGGATGCTTTGAATAGGAAAGAGCGGATTAAACCATTAAGAATTCAAGCCTTAGTTATGACTATTTGCTTGGACCTTCCTAAACAAATCTTGAATGCTCAGACTGAAGCATAGAATCCAGAGAATCTCAAACACAAAGATGTAGGAGGTATGATCAACAAGGATATACCAAAGGAGAAGTTAGAGATAAAGTGATGCTTAAGGTTTTGCCTTGGGAGAGTAGTTTGGTTTTGGCAAACGTGAAGTTACACCCCAGATATTTGGACCTTTCCATGCTAGTGGCTAAGGTTGGAGCCATTGCTTATAAGCTATGAGCGCCACAAGAGTTGAGCAAGGTTCACAATACATCTCAATGTATCCAACTTTAAGAAGTGATATGCCGACGAACCATTAGCCGTTCTGTTGGATGGACTCCATATTGACGACAAGCTTCTTTTTGTCGAGGAACAAGTAAAAGTCAAGGATCGAGAAGTTAAACGGTTGAAACAAAGCCGTATTCCAAGTGTCAAGGTTCGATGGAACTCCATGAGAGGTCCTGAGTTTACATGGGAATGTAAGGATCAATTCAGGAAGAAATATCCACACCTCTTTACAGAAACCGCACCGTCATCAAGTGCCGCGTCTTAAGCCTTGAGGACAAGGCTTATTTAACAGGAAAGCTATAACACCCAGTTTTAGGGATCCTTTACAACGTCATTTATTTCAACTATTTATTTTTAGTACATGTATCCGTTTGCTTTTAATTTTAAGTATTAAGTTAAATCGCGTAAGCTAAAAATGATCATTCAATGTAAACGGGCATCACAACAATTAAAAAGTTTACGACAAGCAAGTTCTGAGTTAATTATTAAGGAGTATAATATCTTAACTTTGCACCTTTTATTTTTATTGGTTACGTAAAGTGTTTACGTTCAGCGATAAAATACGTTTAGGCATACCCGGAACCACCAAAACTTATCTACGCTTCAACAAATACCCATTTTTATACCCAATGCTCAAAGTTTTATAAAAATTCACCTATGTTATCTATGTGAGCTAAATTGTACATAAAATAAATAAACCAAACCATACAATGTTCAAGTATTACATTTATATTCAACCTTTACAACTACAAGTAATCAAATAATGCTAGATATTTCCATAAAATAACCAAAACACTAACTAGTACTCATCCCCTCCCAATATTTCAGTGCAAAAGTGCTCCCTAAGAGAAATTTAACACACAAAACCTTACCAAGTCCTTTGTATAACATAAGATCATTAAACCATAAGGACTTTCTTCTATCTTAACCATAAGACTTCCTTAAATCCCTCCCATTGTCCCTTTGAATCTTGACCACTTCTAATAGAAGTCCTGGACTAGTCTTAGGGTATATAAGGAAGCACACTAGTGAGAAGTAACACATACACTTCATTTACTTAAGAAAAACTTCAACAATTCTCTCTTCTTTATGCTTCAACCCACGACACACATTCAAAACCCATACACAATCCATAGTTTTTATTTTACCAAGCATACAAGTATTCCTACATCATATCTAAGGTATACCAAGAAGGTTTGAAGGCTTGGTTAAGCATTTAAAAGGGTTAAGCAAAGAAAATGCAAGATTAAGGTTTACTTGGAATTAGGGTTTCTTTGTATTGGAAGCTTGGGTTTATCATCTAAACTAGGGTTTAGATCTTGTTTTTCATCATCATACATCATATTAAGGTTATCTAAAAACCTTAATCTCTTTACATTCATGATTTTATGTGTATATAATGGCTATATAGTTAATCACCATCTAGGAAACTTATTTACATGAAAAATGGATTTTTACTTGTGACCATGGTTTGATAAACTTTTACATATGTTATATGGATGATAATATCATGTGTTAATGGAAATAAAAGTATTGTACAAGTGAGGTTTATGTATAAAAAGTATATATAAACTAGTGGTTTAAAAAGTTACTTAATAAGTTCATAAGTAAAAGTGATATAAGGACTTGTTGATCTTGTTATCTTGGACAAATATTTAGACAAATCATGGACTAAAGACCTTAAGTATGTAAGACATGTGGAGTTAAGTATTGTGATGGACTTATAACAAAGTTACTAAACGAAAAAGTTACAAAAACAAGTGTAAACATATTTTTAACAAAAATATCAAAGGGTCTAATCAAATTCGAAAATTAATGTATTTAGTTTATATTTTTATAAAATACTACATGTCATGAGGATTTCAACCATATAAAGAACTTAAAAATACGATTTATAACGAAGGAGAAACGGCATTTGAAAGATACACGATAATAAACGCGTTTATAAAAGAAATTTTATAAAAACTCATTACAAACCACCTTTGATATAAAAGGATGGATATTTTTCTCAGATAGTACATATTTTTAGGATTCCAAAACATTAAGAGTCATAATTTTTGGATCAATAACGAAGTAGTTATGAATTTCGCAAGTTTACGATAATAAATACGCGCCACGCAAATCGTCAGATGCAACCTATTTAAATTAAGGTCGTATAAGTACTAATCACATTGGGTAATTACTACCATGCATAATTCTATATAGCTAATCACCATCTAATTGTTTTGGAAAAATTGTGTTTAATAAGTTAAAACGTTTATAATTACCGTTGTAGTAAAACTGGCGTAACTTTCGCGTTTTAAGCCCGATTTTGACGTTTCTTATGCCCACGCTTTCGTATTAGGACGAGTTATCATAATTTGACATTTTCATATTTTTGATCCTCTGATGAACAGTACTTTTTACTGTTCACACCAGTTATAAAGTTATTTTTATAGTTTTAGTTATCGTAAAACCCGTAAACGTCGTATTTTATTCGTTATAGCTCCGTTTTTAGCGATTCTTTCGAGCACGTTCTCGTAATTGAAAGTTCTATTTATTTATGAGGTTTACAAAAATAAAAGTTTCTGTCATGAATAGTAACTTTTATAAAAATTGTTTTATAAAAGTATTAATTGTCGTAAACTCGCGAAATTCATAACTCATTCGTTATTAATTGAAAATTTTCGTTTCTTATCAATTTGGAATCCTAAAAATATGTGTAATCTGTTAAAAATACTAAGCTTGCTGTTTTATATAATTTTTATAAATTGGTTTATAAAAATTCAATCCGTTTATTTATCGTATAACTTGTTTTTACCGTAACTTTTTCGTTATTTATCCGTTTTTCAAGTTTCTTAGCTTTTTGGAATCGTCATGAGACGTACTATTTTATAAAAATATAAAGTAGATATGTTTATTTTCGAATTTTGGACAGAAAGTTTGAATGGCTTTGTTAAGTCCATAACTAACCTTATTTTTATACTTTCCCACTTTTGTAATCTACCACATGTCTTATATACCATATATGTTATATATCATACATATATTAGAGTCCATAGTCCATTTGTCCAAATTTATAAGTCCATAATAACACTTATAAACTATAACTTTCATAAGTAACCTTAAATCACTAGTTTTATACATAACCATTTTTACACAATAACCATGAGTGTACAAGTCTTTCCATCCTTCTACAACCTTATTTTAGTGTCCATATAACATGACAAAAAGTCCATAAATAAGATTAACATGTCATTTGCATTACTTTTACTTTTGGAAATCAAAAGGCGAATTTTTCGTTTATTTAAATCAATCGAGTTAACGTGGCGTAACGTAGTCCCGAAAACCATTTCTCTATAAAAATACACTAAACAGTTACGTTTTAAGTCCCTGAAAGAAATATTTATAAAACCTACCCTAAACTATCTTAAACTTGCTACATTATTTTTAAACTTTTAATATATATAAGTGTGTATACACTAGGGTTTTCTCATTTTAATACTAACGCCCTAAACATACACACACGTCTCCTCCTCATCCCTAGTCTTATCCGGCGGCCGCATCGGATCGGGCACTCAGGCCACCCAAATGGCCGGGCCGAAGAATCCTGCTCGCACCGCGACCACCAACCCCAATCACCACCATCGCGTTACAACCACAACCGACGCAACCACCTGGGCTGCCACCTTTGTCACCACTCTCACCACGGCCCATCACCGCCAGACCCGGCAACACCACAAGTTCCGCCAACCACTCTTTCATCAAACACCACCATCTACACTAAGCTCAACCATCACCATTAACCCGCCACCACGTCAACACCATCAACATCATCACCTCCATCGCCGCTCACCCCGCTCAACAGCCGCTGCCTACATTCCCAACACAAACACCACTCACCACGACCTCCACCACAGGTATCTTAGATGTCGCGGCTTGTCACAGCCGAACGCCATCAACCACTTTCCCATTTTTCCTTTTGGTATTAGTTGGTTAATTATATTTGTATAAGTTTTTAAGTTGTGAATATTTGGATTTCTAAGGGGTTGTGTTGTTTGTGTTGTTTACCTACGGCCAGCCGAGGGTGTTTGTTTAGCTTGCGTTACTGCCCGTTAGTGATTTCTGCGTGTTTATGCTCAAATAGGGTTAACAAGCCCATTAGGGTGCGTTTTGCATGCGGTTTTAAAAAACAGCCACAACAGGCTGTGCTTTAGTTGTATGTGTTAACCACAGCGGGTGCGTTTGGCAGTTGGGCACAAACAGCCCATAAAGGGGTGTTTGTATCGATTCGGGTCAGCGACCCCTCAAGATAAGGTATGTTTGGGATTTGCAATTTAAACTGCCTAAAGGAGTGTTTGGTTTTCGGCAGCCCTATAAGGGGCATTTGGTTCATGGTTCAAAAGCCATAAGGTTGTGTTTGGTTATATTTGTCTTTTTAAATGTTTGTTTGATTTTGTTTAGATTTAATTAGAACAAGTGGGTAATTTGCGCACACGATTGAATTAAAATGGGATAACGTCGAGTTTTGTGGAAAAAGTGGGAAACGTTGTTTTTTAAACGGCTCGAAGTCATGCGAATTTTAAAATTTGTTATACTTTAGTAAATTGTTCATTTAAAGTTTATATTTTTGAAACCGAAGATAATAATAATGACAAAGTTATATAGGTTTTTAGATTTTTAAAAATGTAATTATCACCACTAACGCAGGACAACAAACGAAAACTATATGCTTACGATCGATACAACTAGTTTACTTTAAAACGCGACGAAATACTAAATTATAAAATTTATTTTATAATTTCCCAACTATAACCTTTGCTAGACTTTAAGAAAACGATAATTTATCAAATTCTCTAAACGTTAAAACGTTTATTTATCTTATACAGCAAAAAACTTTTTATTAATTTAATTTGTGACTTTTGAAAAAGTGTCAAATTATATTATTACCATTATTTTAATCACGTTTCTTATATAATACTTGTAAAGTATTATATATTGCGGATCTAGGTTCTTTTGTTTTTGTCTTGTTTTTATGTAAGTTGCCATATGAATCTATATTATTGTTCATTTTTCATATGTAATATATATGGGGATTATATTACGTACTTGCGTGTGTACTTTGCGTGTGTTTTTCGATTTATTTTATTTAACCAACCACCAAACTCATCCAACTCGAAATCCAAATCCCTTATCAACGTGTCGCGTTGATCCATCGAAAAACCAAATTCATCATCCTAAACTAGTGGGATTTAGCCGTTAAGTTAAGCTGCATCTTCTTGGTCGAGCCATTCTGTTCTCCGTTTGTGCTGTGCTTATTATTTGCATTTCTGCTAGTTGCTCTGCAACATCAAGGTGAGTTCATAGCCCCACGTTTTACTTGTTTTATATTAACCTTATTACTTTTGGGGTGAGAAACATGCTTGTTTACAAACTCGATTACTTCACTGAATTTCAAACTCGTATACGTTGATTACAAACTTGTTACATGATTGATATCACACTCGTTTTTACTTATGGATATAAGTACTTTAAGCTTTTACAAAAACGTTGGTTGTTTTTACTGGACACAAGTACTTGCGTGAGACATCCCTGTTTACGTGTTGCCTAAGTTAAGCGTTTAGACCACTACTGCCCGAACTATCATGAACTGTCAATCTCTTGACTGGAGGACCGGTCGAGGGAGCGCGAGTGAATAAATAGATCTATTGGGACTAATTATCCCTATCCGGGTGAGTAGCGCTCACTACCCACGGGGCGCCCGATAAACGGATATATGTCATGTCGAACTGGTTAGGTTGTCTTTGGTCGGACACCTGGAAGGGCAAACAAATACTTATAGCAATGTACATGCTATCTTTCGTAATTAGCTTCAGTGTCATGAGCTTAGTGCAACGTAAATACCCACCCCCATTTTATGTGAAGTTATATCTCCTATAACTGTCACATACGTTTTAAAGTCTTGTGGTCCATACTACTTTGGTTGTACGTTTCTGATTACTAAACACTTTTCATAATACTGTGAGTGAAGCAGTATTTACTAAACGTTTTGGATACTCGTAAATGTTTTGCTTAAACCTATGAATTCACTCAACTTTATGTTGACCGTTTTAGCATGTTTTTCTCAGGTGCTTAGCTTTTGACTTCTTGATGTGCTATGTGGAGTCTACGTGCAATATGATACTCTTTCAAGACATTATTACCATTCATACTTGTTGTCTTTTGAAAACCAAATTATGCTTCTGCTATATTTTATTTTTGCTTCCGCAAATGTTTAATTTCCTTTAAATGTTGTAAAACTTATTTATTTTTAAACAATGCAACGAGTTATGATTTTCAAAATGTCCATTAGTGGTCGTTCTCTTGTGCCTTGTGTTCGGATTATGATGACGTCATGCCCTCGGACACGTATTTCGTCCAGGCCCCGTCTGGGGGTGTGACAACTTATACGACCTATACTTAATTAGATTGCATTCGGTTATTGTTGTAACGCATCTTCTGTTATACTTGGATTATTATTCACTCGAGGTGAGTTTATAGCCCCACGTTTTACTTGTTTTACATATATTTTACAACTTTTGGGGTGAGAACATGTTTGTTACCAAATCTATTTACATGATTGGTTTAAATTTACTACATGTGCATTTACAATTCATTTTTCAAACTGGTCTACATACTCAATTACTTATTTTGGAACAAAATACATTGCTTGTTTCACTTATTTTTGAAAACAAGGACATTACTTTACTTTTATCCAAATGATTACGGATTTGCTTAAACGGATTGAACTGTGAATTACTCGAAGGGTAAGCGCAAATGTTATGAAATAGATCTATTCGGGTGTGACAACCCCGTTCGGGTGATTAGCTATCACTAGAGACGAACGTTATAGCATGTCGGAGCACAACATTTATACGAACATGAACACTTATGGTGCCTTGAATAAAGTGGCATATATATGAGTCTACGCATCAGTTTCATGAACTTAGAGTAATCGTAAGATCCTTATCTTATTTATTTTAACCGTTGTAACTCAAAACTATTTTGAAACATTATATCGATTCCCCTGATTGTTGTATCCCCGTCTCTGAAGACGAGTTTTTTAAACGCTTAGTCCTATACTCATTGGGAGCACCATGGCATCGTCATGTCATCCACACCTTGAAGAATTTTGGCGGACGTGACGCGTATTGCATCGGAAATTATTAAGTAGGATAATTTATAATCTCTTTATTTGAAAGGATTGGGACGCCTCTTCGTTTAAATAAATAAATTGTAAATCACCGAACCATAAGTTTATCGATTCATTATTTACATAAATTGGGACGCTTCTTTATGCAAATAATAAATTATAAATGAGTGGGCTTAATGGTATCCAATATAAGACGAGTATGAACTCTAACCCGACAATCACCGGAATCCGTTAAAAAGGTCTAGAAACACCATCGCATCTTACCACTCAGCGGAATCTTAAAGCCTCACTTGAACTACCTGATCTCATTCTTATGTCATTACTTTTGCCGTTACAAAACCTTACGATCATGAACCATTTGTTATGCACTCTTGAGCTCATTAACTTGATTCATCCTGGAACTCACGACTGCGTACAATATTCCGTCACGTATCGCATAAGCTCTTTCGCGAGCTCCTTCCATTTATTGACCTTTATTCTAGGGATGTTATTCCTCGAATGTCCCCACTCTTCGCATCCCGTCACCGTTTGTTATACTTATTGTTGCTATGTATTCTTATGCTTTCGACTCGCGATTTCATATGTTTGTGCTATGATTTTCAAATAATTAAGGTGAATAATTATTTTTACTAAAGATTTTTGAGGGTTTCGATATATAATTTGCACGAATTTTCTAACACTTCTTTCTCTCTCTAAAAACCTTCTTTCTCTCACTAGATATCTTGATCACTAACATCTCTTGATCTTGTTTCAAATGATCTAATCTTATCTTCTTCATCTCATCTTTCCTCTCTTTCAAATGCAAGAGAAGAACACTCGTATTCGCCAAGAAACGAAGTGTTTATTTGTGATCACTCCTCTCTTCTTCTAAATACCAAATCTCTATTGTAATTATCTTGTGTATTTGTGTGATTTGGATATTATGTAAATCCGATAGTGTAGATCTAGGATCGTGTAGTGATTGTGAAGTGGTAGATTGGTTCTAGCTAATATTAGGACTCGACATTTAGCTTAGTGTCGAAAAATAACGTAAGCGATGTGTAAACGGTTTTATCCGCCTGATGGGAGCTTGTTGACATAGTGAAATCTCAAGTAGGATAGTCGGGGAGTAGAGTAGGACGAAGAAGAGCTTCGTAGCCGAACCACTATAAAATCTTGGTGTCTTTGTTTGATTATTCCTTTCCTTATCTCTTTATATTATTATCATTGTTATTTAGCTTTAGTTTAGATTGTTATATTGTTTGTTCATATTGTGAATTGGTTAAACATACAACCCGTGTCTAAATATTTTGTGAGCAAAGTTATTAAAACGTAAAACGAACCTGTAAACTATTCAAACCCCCCTTCTAGTTTCCACAATTGGTATCAGGAGCCAAGGTCACTCAAGATTTTTAAAATATACCTAGAAGGGCAATCTATGTAAAGACCACCACTTTTTGAAAGTGATAGTTTTATTTATTGGAAAAATAGATTCGAGACATATGTTAAATCAAAAGATCTAGATCTTTAGCATGTAATTTCCAACGGTGATTTTCAACCTATTGAACAAAATCTAGAAACCAAATTAGATAAGGTTATCCCTTTTGAAAAACAAAGTGGTGATCTTTAAAAGAGACTTGCGAAAAAAAACGAAACTAAAATGGTTATTTATAATGCTTTGCCTAGAAAAGAATATGAAAGAATTTTCATGTGCAATACAGCAAAAGAAATTTAGAAAACATTGTTAATCACCCACCAAAGTAATAGTCAAGTCAAAGATAATAAGATCGACCTTTTGGTTCAACAATATGAACAATTCGTCATTTCCGAAGACGAATAGTGCTTTTGCTAGATTTAACACTATTATTACTAGTCTAAAAGCTCTTGATGAAGGTTATTCTATAAATAATTATGTTATGTAGTTTCTTAGGGCTCTACATCCTAAATGGAGAGCAAAGGTCAAGGTGATTGAAGAGTCGAAAGACTTAACGTCACTATCTCTTGATGAACTTATCGGGAACCTTAAAGTTCACGAAATAAACATCAAGAAAGATTCTGAAATAGTCAAAGCAAAAGTTGAAAGGAAATCTCTTGCTTTAAAGGCTAAGAAAGAATCTAGTGATGAAGAGTGATCGACTTCCTAAAGTGAAGACGAAGAGTACGCCATGGCGGTAAGAGACTTCAAGAAGTTCTTTAACAGAAGAGGTAGATTCGTGAGACAACCTCGGAACAACAAAAAGACATTCCAAAGAAGCCGTGATGACAAGAACGGTAAAAGTGATAGAAAATGCTTTAGATGCGATGAACCAAATCATCTTATTGGAGAATGTCCAAAACCACCGAAAGACAAGAACCAAAGAGCTTTTGTCAAAGGTTCTTCGAGTGATAGCAGTAAAGAAGATGACGAGAAGGTCAAAAACTAAACGTGTCTCGTAGCTCAAGCATCAAGTGAGGTATAGTCTGAATCCTCTTGTTTTAGTGATAAAAACACATTAATAGATGATTTAGTATTAGATAATGAATATGATAAACTGTGCAAAATGAGTTTAAAGATAATCACTAAAAACAAAAGATTAAAAGCCACTAGAAATAGTTTAGAAAAAGAACTTAGTATTCTAAAAGAAAAAGTATCTACACTCAAGAAAAACAAGGGAGTTAATCTCGAATGTGTAAAATGTCATATGCTTAAAATTGAAAATGAAAAGCTTAGAGAGGAAGCTCTCAAACTAACCAAGTAATCAAAAACCCTCGGGTGATAAGTTAGGTTTATGGTTTAATTCTGTAGGATCCCGTTTAACACTTCATAACATATAACATACACGAATCGAACTAGAAAAGAGAAAGAGAGTGAGTTGAACTTTTAGAGAGAGAAAGAAGAGAGAGGGAGAGATGAGAGAAAATAGAAAAAGATATATTTAGAAAATGAACAACTTGCTTTTTCTAAATAAGAAAAAGCTTATATACCCCGTCACGTTAAAGGTGACGCGCGGGATATTTAACTAGGACCCGGGCTCGG